>JAMAKT010000053.1:0-241909 GCA_023628415.1 Hypoxylon sp. PDH2405
TTGACTTGAATAAATGTCTCATAGTACGGATTAACCCTTATTCCGTTGATCAGGATTAGGTCCTGTATCTGACAATACCCCTAGTTCTCTTAGCGTCACGTTGCATCGCATTGTTCTCCAAACCTCATAAATAAATCCCACTCTTAATTGATCCCCCTATGTTTTCACGCATCCTAATCCACCATGGCAGATCAAGACTGGTCGGAAATTATCAGAAACAACCCCATCGGTAGAGGCCTCGAGACTTTCCTTGCGTCGTTTAGTTCTCTCTGCAAGAGCAAAGACATCTCTTACTCGGGAGAGGCCCTTGACCAGCTTGACGATGATGGTGGATAGTTCGACTTCAATGTGATATTCTTTTCTGACTATTATATAGATTTCCAGAACATCACTATAGACCTCATTTTGGCATTGCAACACCTTCGGGTATCTCGCCTGCTCCTGTTAAGAGGCAAGAATTTGTTTAGCCATCTATCGAGTCTCAATACAGCTGTCGACTCTGATGCTTTCGACGTTGACCGCGTTAAATCCCTTTTACGAGCAGTTGTCGCCAAGGAATCTGATGAGGAGATTTGGGCCCAAGTTTATCATGCTGTTACCGAACCCACGCCGCCGTGGCTTCGTAATACAAGCAGTTTTGCCAACTCCTCCGAACATCGAAAGTACCTAGACGCTGTCTTAAAAGAGGAGCTCGGCACTATGTATGTTGGGCTCCGCCGCTTCCATGAGACATTTTTCGGGGACGTGGCAGGTCTCCAGGCCGCATCCGAGGTCATCTTTGCAAAATGCAGGGAAGACAGCAACCTACTCTTTGATAACAATGGTTGGGTCGGGTGGCCACCACAGGCCAAGGAGAAGGACGTCCTAAACTGGTTCCAAGATATTGTTTCACAGCTGTCACAGCTAGCTCAAGGTCATAGCCCTACCGCAACTCCGACACGAAGGCCAATTGCACAGCCTGACAAGCCGCTTGAGGGCTCGGCGCTTGAGGGCTCGGCGGCAGATTGGAAACTAGACGTTGGCTTTGTGAATGATCCAAAAGCCAAAAAGAGCTCGCGATACCACTGGTCCCAGATCCTCGTCCCAGGCGTGCTGAAAAATAATCAGAACGCTGATGCCTCCAAAACATGGCTGGATATCGGTAGATACGCAAGGGAAGTACTCGCTACCCAGGATACCCGTCGATTCATCATAGCCTTTACACTCTGCGGGCCTCTTATGAGGATATGGGAATTCGATCGCTTAGGAGGGATTGCATCCGACCAGTTTGACATTAATCAAGATGGACTTCGGTTTGTATCAACGATCCTTGGGTTTCTTTGGATGAACGAAGAACAGTTAGGATTTGATCCTACCATTAGCACGTCAGCTGACGGCGGCATACGATACGTCGAAATCGAGAGGAACGGCCAGCATGAGCGCTTTATTTTCGACGGAGTCATGAGGCGTGCACCCTGCATCGCCGGCAGGGCAACAATTTGCTGGAAGGTCCACAGCGAGAGAGACCCGCAGACATCGCTTGTCATCAAGGACTCCTGGCAATATACAGAACGCGAAGAGGAAGGTGCATTACTTAAGGAGGCAACCGACAAAGGCGTTGTGAATATGGCACGACACTATCACCATTATACCGTTCAGGTATCCGGGATCGATGACGACGTGCAAAACAATGTGCGGAAGCAGTTGGATATCACAATGGCAGAAAACTACCGCCCGGAACGTTTGGTAACTAGTCGGACTGACGCGGCCCTTCCGCCAAATAAGCGATCTTGTTCGGCCTCTCCAACCAAAGTGGATAACAAGACGCTGCCAAATCGAGTCCATCGCCGCGTCATCCTCCAAGATTATGGTGAGCCCATCTTCTGTGCCAGCTCTCGCACGGCGCTGCTAGCCGCATTCGAAAACTGCATTGGAGGGCACAAGTCGTTGTACCGAGCCGGTATTCTCCACCGCGACATTTCAATTAACAACCTTATGATCAATGAGGATGAGAGGAACCCTTCCTGGTATGGGTTCTTGATCGATCTAGACCTTGCCGTCAAAGAGCAACGAGAGGTCAAAGAGCAACGAGAAGTTGCTTCGGGCGCGAGGGGAAGGACTGGCACACGGGCTTTTATGGCCATCGGGGCGCTTCTGGGCGAGCAGCATTCCTTCATGCATGATCTCGAGTCTTTTTTTTGGGTGCTGTTCTGGATATGCATCCACTACAGTGGGCCAGGTGAGGATATTGGCCAGACTGAGTTTGAGAGTTGGAATTACGATGATGATGATGACAAGCTGGTTCGAGCAAAGGTTGGTACGATTAGGATTGAAAGAATATTTCTTAAGTTTGCGAAGCAGAACTTCACACCATACTACGAACCTTTGATACCTTGGATAAATGAGTTGCGGAAGGTTGTGTTCCCGAATGGGAATAACTGGCAGAAGGAAGACGAGAGACTGTATTCCCAAATGCAAGATATCCTTAAGAAAGCCCTGGAAGACCCAAATATATTCAATAGTACGACGGGCAGATAATGCTTACAAATGCTCAATAATCTAACTGTTTTGCTCGTCCCGATTTCATAACTACAACTAGAGCCTCATGTCACGTGGCGCCCTTAGACTGGCCCTGCCACACCGCATCCCACATACACACATACGTACATACTGAAATAGTATTACTCTAAAGTAACCCGAAGGTATTATGCATAATATAAGAAACACATTCCTCTTATTAAAGATCATAGCAAAGTTAGGTGTATTGAATATGCCCCGGAAGGCTTTGCTACCTAGTCTTGCCTGTTTTGCTAATTAAAGCGCACTGCAGAAGCCACGGCGAGGCCTCTCAGCCAGTGATACTACTTCGTCTATGACCCTATTCTCCATGCCATCATAGCCTCCCGTCCCAATGCTCTTCGTCGTTCACCGGCTCGATACGCACGACAATTAAGTCCAATCACTGCTGTAGCTTCCATTGCGCTTCGTAGAGTTTAGCTTTCTGGGCCTCATGTTCGTCAAGGTAAATCCGATCGCGAGGGGGCTGCTGGATTTCTCCGTCGCTGCTAGGGCTGGATCTTATTTGGGGCCTGCCGTGTCGACGAATGACGTCGTCAGGGTTGCTTGGTACCTTCAAGAGCGAAGGCTCCCGGCGAAGTGACTGGTGCTTAGGTTCTTCCTTCTTCGGGGGTTTCTTAGTGAACAATCGATTCTTGAGATTCTTGAGGAAGCTCTTCAGCTTGCCCATGATGTGTGTTTTCTTCTGTCGCGGCATCTTCCTGATTGAGATCCTGTCCTAGTAGGAGGAGAAAGTCGATAGGCTTCTCTTGGAAGAATTTGCGTGGATTGTGGGGATGATGTTGATGCGGTTTATCCTCTTCGGCTGAGATAGAAAGTCAGTTGCGAACAAGGCTACAACTGGGGAAAATAGATTTCCTCACCTATCCTTTGCAGGCTCTTGGTAGATCTTGTCGTGTATGCTTTACTCAAGCTGGCGAAGGTGTAGGCGAAAATATATGATTGTGGGTACCACTCCTAAAAGTTTGGTGTTGACACCAGTGAATACCTAACTGAACTGATTTTGCGGGTACTTTGAGGGAAACCTTGGGCAACACCTAGGCAACCTCAGATCATCAAGGTATCGAGGCTACAGTGGTGAATAATTACCTGTAGGGAGGAAAAAAACAAACAAACAAAAAAACAGTGCCCTTAGGGTTGGCAGGCGAGTGACTGTGTGGATAGAAACGAGTATTCATATAACGGAACGAAAACCACGAAAATGTATGGATGGCCGTAAAAGTTAACAATTGCCAGTTGATACCCGCCTTCCACGTATGTTGCCATTGATATATGCATATGAAAAGAAAACCTCATTACCTCTATGGTTATCAAACTGTGTTTTCAGTCATTTACGAGTTATATTATATCACTGCCTCTTTGACTCGAACTCGTAAAACGTATTTCCATATCCCACAAATGTATTAATATAGATACAGTAACTCGAGGAAGGGTTAACAAGGGTCAAATTCACAGTCGTCACAGTGCTTACGACAATAAGCCCTGGCAAGAGGAAACCCTACTTTTGTCTTTTCAGATATCCTACCAAGGTGTGAGGCTTTAGAATGGTATGGCATACCTAGATCCCGAAGGACTTAAATAAGAGCATAATAGGTATAAGGAAGGCTACTCTACACTTCGCATATGAGCCGTTGAATTCGCAGTTTCATAAAAAACAACTTGTGGTACTCAGGCTTCGTTGATTTTAAGATGATTTTGAATACCTACCTGTGTATTATTTGATTTGACGATTTCTTCATTTCTTAAATAAGGACGAAGATGCACTTCGTCGATAATTCAATCTCCTGATATCGACATACACGGACGGCAGTCTCCCGCCCGCATCACCCTACTGTTATAAAACTTGGAGTTAATAAATCAATGTCCCCTCGCATAGTAAGCTCACTTTACAAACGAAAAAAGTCTATCTCCTAGAAGTTAACCATCACGAGATAATCCATAAAAATCAAGCCAACAGACCTAGCCTTTCCGTATAACCCTCAGTCGCCCATAACAACATGGACAGAAAATTCCACACATCCGACTCGGCCCATCGAGCCTAATAAGCCCGTCCAACACGACAAGAAACGTGCCAAGGGATCCCGGCCACGGAAGCTAGTCCTCCCTGCCGAATCGGGACGAATCGTGGCCAGGGCAGCGATCCTATTCGCGCAAAAACTAGATCTCTGGATAGTGCGTCTCCACCTGTGTCCCTCATCACATACACTACATATCGACTTCCGCCGTTTTTGCCAAAAGAGAATCCAGCGAGGCTAGTGGGCGGTGGGCTAGTAATTATGCGATGTCATTTAATGCTACTTTGCACATCTAGAACCCCGTCTAGAATCTAAAAGTAGCTCGATATGCTCTGAGGAGATGGGATCCCGGATAGGCTCGTATGAGGTGACATTGGGCTGGTCGCCATGTGTGGTTATAAATTGCGCAGAAATAAAATATAAGTAAGGGGATCCTGCATTCCGCGCGAGATGAAAGACCTGGAACGCGGAGCCGCTTCTGATTCTAAGTAGTCTTATGTTTTGGCGATGAAGTTCCTCGCGTCGATACAGCTGCTCTTAGCAGTGACCGAAGCCGCTTTCACGTGGCAGAATGTCAAGATCGGGGGTGGTGGCGGCTTCGTCCCGGGCATTGTCTTCCATCCGACAGCTAAGGGCGTTGCGTACGCTCGGACGGATATCGGTGGTCTGTATCGTCTTAACTCGGAAGACGACTCGTGGACTGCAGTGACGGACGGAATTGCGGACAATGACAATTGGCATAACTGGGGTGTTGATTCCCTTGCCCTCGATCCGCAAGACGAGAATGTAGTGTACGCTGCAGTCGGTATGTATACGAATGACTGGTATGTTGCAGCTATCTTCTGAGTATCATTGGTCTTAGACTCAGTGCCGCTCATGTCAGAATAGGGACCCGAAACCTGGCTCCATCATCCGAAGTAGTGACAAAGGCGCTACATGGAAGACCACGGCCCTCCCCTTCAAGGTCGGAGGAAACATGCCAGGAAGAGGAATGGGCGAGCGTCTCGCCGTTGATCCGGCCAACTCTAAGATCCTGTACCTTGGTGCTCGCAGCGGCAATGGACTATGGAAGAGTATGGACGGGGGTGAGACATTTGCCAAGGTATCCTCATTTACAGCGGTTGGCAGTTTCGCTCCCGACCCTGCGGACACCAGTGGCTTAAACAGTGACAAGCAAGGACTCGCGTTCGTTACTTTTGACTCTACTAGCGGTACAACGGAGGGTGCCACTAAGAGGATCTTCGTCGGCACCGCCGATAACACCACCGCAAGCATCTATGTGTCGGAGGACGCGGGCACTACTTGGAATCCAGTAGAGAACCAGCCGGGCACCTATTTCCCGCATAAGTGTGTCCTCCAACCAGAGGAGAAGGCTCTATATCTCTCTTACAGCGACGGCACGGGTCCCTACGATGGAACCAAGGGTGCAGTGTACCGATACGATATCGCCGCCAGTACATGGACGGATATTACGCCGGTCTCAAGTAGCGATCTGGCTTATGGTTTCGGAGGCCTTGGCGTGGATATGCAGAAACCGGGAACCATTGTCGTAGCGAGCTTGAATTCCTGGTACCCAGACGCACAGCTGTACAGATCTACCGACTCGGGTGCCACTTGGTCCAAACTCTGGGCGCAGACTAATCACTACTACTACACACTAACTGTAAGCAGTTATTAGCTATTGAGTAAACGGCCAGGCTGATATTGATTCTGTAGACCTCCAAAGCCCCGTGGATACAGACAGGCTTCATCGATACGGACACGAAGCATCTCGGTTGGATGATCGAGGCATTGGTAATTGACCCGCTAGATAGCGACCATTGGCTCTACGCTACCGGCTTGACCGTATACGGCGGCCACGACCTAACGAAGTGGGATACAGATCGCAACGTCTCAATCCAGTCGCTTGCCGATGGAATTGAGGAGTTTTCTGTGCAGGATGTTGCATCACCGCCTGGAGGAAGCGAGTTATTAGCGGCTGTCGGCGATGATAGCGGATTCACCTTCCAGGATACGGCTAGTCTGAATTCCAGTCCGAAGACTCCCTGGATGAACCCGATTTGGTCGACGTCTTCTAGTGTCGACTACGCGGGAGCATCGGTGAAGAACATCGTCCGCGTTGGTAACTCCGCAGGCTCACCACAGATTGCACTGTCGAACGACGGTGGTGTGAGTTGGAGTAACTACTCCGGGGCAGATACTAGTTTGAGCGGCGGCACGGTGGCTTACTCCGCTAACGCGGACACGGTGTTGTGGTCAACGTCTGCTAGCGGCGTGCAGCGTTCTCAGGACCAAGCCGCCTTTTCAGCTGTGTCCAATCTTCCCTCCGGTGCTGTAATTGCCTCAGATAAGCAGAATAACACCGTCTTCTATGGCGGTTCTGGTGCCAGCTTCTATGTTAGTACCGACGTCGGAATATCCTTCGTAACGGCCGGTTCTGTTGGAAGCGCCACTGCAGTTCGCGATATCGCGGCTCACCCCACAAAGGCGGGCGATGTCTGGGTATCAGCCGATGTGGGCATTTTCCACTCAACGGACTACGGTTTTTCTTTTACGCAGGTGTCTACCGATCTGAAAAATACGTTCCAGATCGCCCTTGGAAGGGGATCTGGAAGCACGTGGAATGTGTACGCGTTTGGTACAGGATCTGCAGGAGCCAAGCTATACGGCAGCGCAGATGATGGGGCTTCTTGGTCTGATATCCAGGGTGGTCGAGGCTTCGGCTCTATCGACAGTTGCAAGCTTGCTGGAAGCGGAAACACAGCCGGACAGGTCTTCGTTGGAACAAATGGACGCGGAGTCTTCTATGCCTCTGGCACGATTGAGAAGAGAAGTGAGCGGAGAGCGGCAGTCTTTAACGCATAGTCTTCCCTCTGCTTTAGTTTACGTCGACTATAATCTCGGCCAATAAAATAATATAGGTGACATATGCAGGAGGCTGGGTAACAAGATTCGTGTATGTATATCGTGAGTGTACCTGACTTGTACAGAAGACCGAAGAAGTGCAATGGCTTGACTTGGGAGTACAAGTCCAATCAGCTTCCAGGATGGCAGCCCCATCCCAGCTTTCCCCACAGCTATGACGACGCTCTTCCCCTTGCCCATTTCTCTACCCAGGTTTCAGATTCAGCTGATTGGAGGCGGTCCTTAAAGGGTACGTACTGCACCGCCCATCTTCATCTTGTCAAGAAATACATAAGGTCTCAAGCCTGATCTTCTATCGATCGTAGCCCATCAGACTCTCCAACAAAACGGACCAATACACACTAAGTTGAGACATCTGAAACATACCGAACTACAAAACTGTAGGTTGCTCACCTGTTCTTCCTTTATGAAGCACCTAGAGAACTAATCAAACGATAGTAAGATTTACAACCAATCTTACGTCTATTAAATATGGCTTGCGGATCATCACACTCCCAACTCGTCAACCGGAACGGCCCGGGAAGTGCCGCATCCTCAACCATCGAGAGCATCATCAAACCCGCCGAAGCTACGGGAGGCAAGACCAGGTGTATCGACTGCGGCGATTTCGAGTGCTGCTGCATCCCTTGCGTCGTCATGTGAGGGATTCCGTGGAGATTACGATAGGAGCGCACGAGTAGACGATTTATGAAACGGAGTTGGGTCTGAAAGCAACGTTTTGTTAATATAGCGACGTAGTCTCGGCAATAGAAGGATTATTCCCAAACAAGAAATCTCATACAAAGGCGTGGGGGAATAAACTCGCAAAATACACTCGCAATGTTCCTTTCTAGCCCTTCCATCACAAGTCTAGGGGTATCACTGGCACAAAATCAACCTACTCCATCCCCATCCAAATACGCCTGTCCGTGCAAAAGTCCACGATTTGCATATACACCTTGTAATCGGTGTCACCTAGAGCAACTATGAATGGTGTCCCCTCCTAGATGTCGTCATTGACGGACGACCATGTTTCGTTCTCGTGGACCCATGATTCCTTTTTGGGAGGTGTTGTCAAAGTGCTGACCAGATCATCCTCCACCTTCAAGCTGCCAAGCCCTTCCATAATCCGCTCGGCCTTGTCCTTTGCGTCTCGAATTGCGTTCGTCTCGGCTCGCGTGCGGTCGAGCTGTGCTTGCATCATCGAAATGAGTGATTCGCGGGCTTGATGTGGTCGGTACTCGTTGATTAGATGGTGGAAGTTGATGAATAGGTCGCGTATGTCTGCGGTCTTCTCTTCGGCCTACGTGTTTCTTGTTAGACAGCAATCAAGGAATAGCCTTACATAAAATGCAGCAACGTACGGCTTGGGGGTTATTAGCCAGTAGCCCAACAAGCTCCAAGAAGTTTAGTAGTAGCGACTTAGCCAATCTCTTGAGGATGAGTGCGCGGTCGAAGTGCTTTCCGTCGCGATCTCTCTCCTCAGGATTTGGGAATAAGCGTCTTATATTCGACTCTTCTAACCGGGGAAGCTCGTCGTTTAATCTGTATGTATCGCCAAAAACTCTCCATACGCCGTCTGCCGGCTCCAAGGGTGGTTGGAGGTTGCGTAGCTCGCGAGGTAGGCCTTCGAGGCGAACTTTTGAGGCATCTTCAACCCCTTGCCTCTCGGCTTCCTGTTTTCGCAATTCGTTGAAGCGCGCTAGATTCTCGGGTGTGAAGTCGCGCCAGAAGGGAGGTGGAGGCGGCCAGGTAGAAGACACCTGCTGGGGCTGTTCCTCCTCCATCGCGATGTAGGCTAATCGTCTCTGGATAAAGCTATTCTCAGCAGCACGTAAGGAGTTGAAATGACAGGAACTAATTAATTGTGTTACGTAAAAGGTGAGGAAGTAAGAAGTGAGGATTGTGTGAATGTTCTTCGTTCGTCTCTAAGCTCTAAAGGTGCGAGCTCAGCGAACTCTAAACCAGCAATCACTATTATCGATAAGAACATGCGCTAGGTCAGATATACTGTTCTGTACTTTGTACTTAGCTCAGCTTTCTTTTCTCCGCAATAAAATCTCCAATTGGGGAGAAGACGGCGAGTGCCGAGACCCTGGAAACTCACAAATGATGTCGCTGTGGCTGAAGCCCGGACACGATGACCCGCATGTTCGTGAAATCAGCCGGCTTCTAAGCCGGGCGAGCACAAGCGGATCACAATGATAATTGATAATTGCTCTTGCTTTGCTCGGTCCCTGAATCAAAACATAAACAACAATTGAGCTGTTCTCAACTCCCCAGACAGCCCTCCTCCATCCTTCATCATCATCCTTCGCCTTCGTTCTCGTGTCAGAATCTGCCAAAGTCAACGTCAACTACCGACCAAGGCACTCCTACCACACCGACAATGGCAGACGCGCGAGACCTCCTGCGCGCTCACCGCGCCGAGAACCGGATTAAGCATCCGGACGCGGCGTACTCGGACGCAGGCAAGCTCATCTGCAAGATATGCCACAAGATCGTCAAGACGGAAGCTCTATGGAACTCCCACATCAACAGCCCCGAGCACCAGCGAGAGATCCAGGTGCTCGAGCGTCAGCCAGGATCTGCTTACTACATTGATAAGGACAAGGAAAAGAAGAGCGGAACCGATAGCAGCAAGCGCAAGCATCTGGACCTGTCAGACACAGACGACGATGACGGCGAGTACGACATGCCCCGCAAGCGAGGCAAGCTCGACACCTCCGGCTCAGAGTCGTCAGGCAGCGGCAGCAAGAGAGCATCGCCACCTACGCACAACCGAGGAGCCTCCAACACGCCCCTGCACGGCGTCGAGATCGCGATACCGTCGCGCCCCGCCACCCCAGCAGCAGGCTCGAACTCGGCCACCTCGACACCCAAGGGAGTCCCCGTCGGCCGCTCACCGCTCATCGGCACCGAGACTGCATCTACAACCGCGACGGCTCAGCAGAACGCCCCTATCTCCACACAGGCACTCAGCGTCCCCTCCACTACCACCGCTGCCACTGCCAGCACCGCACAAGCAGCACCCGACGCCGTCGACGCCGCCGAATGGGCCGCCTTCGAGGCGGAGATCGCCCAAGCCTCCGAGCCCACCGCAGCGCCAACCTCTGCCCTCGCAGCAATCTCAAGCTCCGCAACGATCTCGGCCCCTGCCCTCAGCGCCGCGCAACTCGCTGCCAAGTCTGAAGAGGAAGAGCACGAGCGCCGCAAGCACCTTCTCGACGCGCAGATCGCGGACGAGACCGAAGACGCGAAGCTCGCGTTCGCCGCCGAGATGGAGGAGATGGAGGAATTGGAAGGCCGCGTTCGCCGCCTCAAGGAGCGCCGCGAGGAGCTGCGTAAGGGCAGCCTGGCGAATCTGCGGGGCGCTGCTTCTGCTACTAGTTCCAATTCCGATGCAGATTCGGTCATGGCTAAGGGCCAGACCGCAGAAGACAAGGAGAACAAGAGCGACACTATCTACGAGGAAGATGAAGATTCAAGCGATGTCGAATTTGAGGAGGACGAGGACAACTTTTGGGGTTTCCTCTGAATCGGAGGCTCGCAGCAAGAACCGTCCAAATTTGACATTGAGGAAGGAGCCTACGGAGAGAAGGAGTTGTCTGTTACGCGATACAAGTTCGTTTAGTTTTGAACTTGATCACCACTAAGGAAGGAGTCTACGTTGAGAAGGAGTTGTATGTGACGCGAAACCTTACAAGTTCGTTTAGCCTTGTACTTGCGCGGGACATACGAGTATGGAAAAAACAAAAAAAAGGAGAGGGTTTTAGTCAACTTTGCATGTGTGGCCGCGACGGCGTTCTTTCCGAGTTATTGAGTCTTTCGAGTCTTTCCTAATAACCAGGGATACAGGCGTTGGCTGAAAAAAGGAGGCGGTTTAAGGTTGGCACATACTGCATTGAGAAAACCGGCATACACAGTTCCTTCTTCTTGTTATTGCTAGGTACATACTGTTTGTTTGTACGATAGGGTCGGGCAGACTCCCCAGAGAGTGCTGAAACCCAGACGAATACATCCCCCTAACACCCATTTATTATCAGGTTAAATCGTGACGCTGCCTGTGTGACTAAGCTTATGCCTCCCTACGTGAATACGTTCTCGTGAGAAATCTCTTGTAAACCTCATTAATCATTATAGCATCCATACATCCAAACTTAAAAGTACACCCGCAAAGCAGAAATTACCATCCAGCCGTCATAATATCGTTGTAAATGAACAGAGAGGATCGCGCCTCTTGATACGAACGAGGTCCCTCACCGAGCACCCTGCGCCTCAGGACCATCCCTCCCCACACGCTCCCAAAACCTCCTCAACCGCCACACCCTGCCAACACCAGCATGCTCCTCCCACTTCCTAACGCCCTCGCTCCTCTCCCGAACCTCACCACGCCAGACGGCGCCGACCCAGCGCCGGAGGCCGTCCTTCAGCTTCTCTTTCTCGACGGCGCGTTTCTTAGCCACGAGGCCGGGCGCCACGCTGCCCTCCACAACCTCAGGCGGGAGCACGCCGCGCTGGACCAGGGACTCGGCAGACGGCCGCAGCGGCAGGCGCCGGGACAGCCGGATAGCGACGAGATTGCGCGCGAGACGCCGCGAGATCAGCGTCGTGTGCGTGAGGAAAATGTGACGCGCAATCAGCTCCCCAAGCGTCGGCCGCGAGGGCGACGTCAGGAGGGGTGGTAGCGAAGAGCGGGCGCGCCGGAGGCGCAGGGTGTGCAAGATGGGGTGTAGGCACAGAGTCCTGAAGTGGTGGTTGATCTATGCTCGCAGTCAGTACCTACAGTATGATCAACGGGACGTTGTGCCATCCCGTGGTGATTGGCGTTGTGGAGAAGAGAGAAGAGAGGACATGATAAAGAGGGAGTATTGAACCAAGATTGTTTAAAATTGTTTACGCGGCTACGTTTCAACGAAGCGCTCTTATGAGATAAATACGAGGGGCTTGAGAATAATGGCTCATATCGAGGTTGCAGGGAGTGAAACCGCACATCTCCTCGTGCAACCAGAATAAAGCCTCAATTGCGAAGAGCCGGCAAAAATAAGCCGAGTTCAATGTTGCCATCATGAATAATGTGTAAAAGCAAGAAGACAAACATACCCTCGAAGTGGCTAGCAGATCGCTCACATCTAGGAAGGTGAGTATATGCATCAATATCTCATTCGGCAGGCCGTCCAAACTCAATGAGTCCCACCCCCATGGAAACAAAGTCGAAGGCCTCGTCACCATGACATCTGCTGTCCTCTCCCAATGCAGGTCTTGAGCAGGTGGCGCATCTGGCGCCTCTGGCGCGGATTGAAACACTCCCGGCGAGGCTATCGTATCTGGTGACGGGCATGAAACATCCACAGATTGACCCGCGGCTGGCCGCATCCGGTCATCGATGATCTCAGCATGGATTCCCAGGTGTTCGGAGTCCAAAGAGTCCGCAGGCAGGACAGTTGGTTGGGCATCAACATTGGTGGCCGCTCTCGAGGCCGGCTCCCGCGGGGTAGCATCGCCACTCTCGGCAAGCGGCGACGAAGAAGGTAAAGAGGACGTAGGCGACACCATAGTGTGACGCGACGTGAGCAAGGTCAGATCCTGGGTCTTCTTGACGAGCTGTCGCTGCTATGAGTCGGTTTCCTCCAGGGCTAAATGCGCCGACATTGTTTGCAGCCTAGCCTTGCCACGGTGTGCGCGGGGCTACCCGCTAGCTAGGTAGCAACGGTGATGAAGTGGCAGTAGGGATAGTCCCTCTTTCACGTATATCCTGGTGAGAAGGATGAGAAGTGCAATAGTGTACTAGGTCAGTCCTCGGTGAGACTCTGCGTGAAAATATGCTGCAGGAAGGCAACAAGGTGTGATGGTGAGTGGCAGTTCGCTGTGCCGTATGCCACTTTAACGGGATCCGCGTTCCCCGAATGGCCAGCAAAGCCAAATCGCCAGGATGAGTAGCAACGTAATTTGTGATGTGCGGTTAGTTGCTTGCACCTGTAGAATGCATGTCTTGATGTAAGGTAGGCCTAGGTATGTCTCAGTATGTGTATATTAGAAGCTGTTAATGTGGTGGAATGAGGCGAGCGGCAGCTCAGGAAGCTATTCCCAGCTTAGTGACACCTGTGACACTTATGACGCTTCTATATGGAGTCCCTGAGGGGGAGGGGAGCGATAGAAGCTCAAAGAAGGGATAGATTGGCGCACTCGATATAGCTATCGCGTTTGATAAGATGATGCAGTTAATAATACACAGATCCGGTATCAGTATAGTATGGTATCTAGTGTATCTAGTGTATCTAGGTAGTGTGGCCGTCTAGGCGGTCGATGTCGTGCAAGGCAATACTTTTAATTTTAATGATGATTGAAGTGAGTAATCATAAACGCATGCGCTGAGGGGGCTGACTGAAGGGGACTCTGACGCACATGAGGGCACATGAGGTCAGATAATAGTTCACGCATAGATTAAATTACGTTGATGCGCGATGTTGATGAAGTGAGCTGAACCGGCAGACTGGCGAGTTGTAGTTAGAGTTAGTCTAGGGATGATGTGTCTGCGATGGTTGCGTCCGCGATTGTGTCCGCGAAGTGACGCGAGTTCGTGTTTCGGTGTTTCAACGTAAGAGCCACACACCTGATAAACTCCTATGTACCTTCCCTCACTGACGAATGCGCTACTGTACGTCGTCGTATGTTGTTACAAAACGAAGGTACTTCCCCCTCTTCCCCATATTTAGCTGAGCTAGACGCACAGACTACATCGGGCAGTACGGGGTAGCAAGTGACAGTGGCAGTGTCCGGATTGCCGAATTGGGAACTGATCGCGGTGCCGAGGGGTTCACCTAGCTAAGATCACCAATCAACTGTTATGGGACAGATGGATCATGGACTGACATCTGCATCTGATAACAATTTAGAGCTGGCATCGTGAGATTCTGAACAATCCCATAACCTTTTCGAGACTCCTGTAAACAAATTGAATGAGATAAACAGCGTACCAACGGAAATAAATCATGTTAGTGGTTCGAGTAATAAGCAGACCCTTAGTGCATGGTAAGAGAAAGTATCCAATCTCTAACACGTCTCTCCGTCTGAAGCTTACCGTAACAGTTCAGGTGGGACAGAGACGGTCACGCCTTGTACCGACCTAGCGACCTACCTGCCGACTCCCTCGTTGCAATGCCAGATCAAGATCGCATGCTGTACGGAATACAGCACGGGAGCGGGACCAGATGATCCAAGATTTCCCATATGACTTATGTAGGTACGAAGCGCAAAATGTCCTTGCTCTGTCTTAAGTAAGAATGTCGTCTATCCCGCTAGGAAATATTTTAACGTCCGGCAAATATCATACCCGAGACACCTAATGTCCTAATGTACCGAGGCAGACGGGAGATCTACGGAGGAAGTTCTCCAGAAAACACATAGAACGCGGGATGTCATGTACGGATCACGCGTAGAGCATATGCATACATATTTGCGTACATATACGCATACATGTACGCATACATATACGTCAACTATAGTACTTTAAGGACTATAGTGAGGGGCGAGTGAGGGGACGCGAGGGGGCGTGCTCGTATTGATTGGCACTATGTAGGTACATGTACCCAATCTATGCAGAGCTTACCCCACATGTACCTTGTATATCGCAAGTCGCTAAAATATTAGCTGCTTACAGCTTCGAACACGATACAGCCCCAGCCCAGGATCGGAAAAGGGGCAGGGGTAGACGACTATCATCGCAGCATCGTTGTCTTCGTACAGTAATGTATCAATGTGTTGTCCAATCTACCAGGTAGGTCTTTTATCTCCATACCTAGATACAGTAGCGGCAACCCGAAAAGTGTAAAAAGGTGGTCCAAGTCGTGCTATAGAGTCTTAATTGCTGTATTATGATTCCCATACAGATAAACCCCAGTTAGTTTAGGTAGTTGGACTATCTAGGTAGGAGAGAAGTTCAAAGCTTCGACCAATATAGTCCCTGGTGTAAGTCGGGCAAGATATGCCACCCAGATACGTCAACTACCACATAATCATCCACAACCATCCGATGATTCTACTTTTTTTCTAGAAGAATAATACTTCTTGTCATCACATCGTCACAATTAAGGTAGTTCGTCCCCCGGCCCGAGATTGCTGTAACAGAAAACCTGTTACTTATCACAATTCCCGGAATTCCACCCGAACGCGTTGCATGTACCTGACATAAAAAGAACGTGGTGCTGTAAGTAAGAAGTATCCTTAATCACGAAATGACGTGGTTTTCGCCCCCAAGTTTGAATCCCCTTGTCAATACCGCCGACGAACGGTGGAGCTCGGCGCGGCCTTGAGGGCCGAATGCGGTCTCTTTTTCTGGCCGTCAACGTGGTCGCGATCCCTCCGACCCCCTCGGCCTCTCTTTTCGGTTAGCATCAATGCCCAATGGCGAGAATTGGCTTTATTGTACGACCAGCCAATTGGGCTCCGAGAGTCGAGGAGGTGTGGTCGACATGCCCAGAGACAAAGAAAGAGAGGGAGAGGGAAGACAAGAGAGGCTACATTGGTAGTCGGTGTATACCACTACCGTATATGGCCAACTCGCGAAGTACTTGCTCGATTACTTAGTTGCAACCCTGCAATGCAGATGGATGGGAAAAAAACTAGATCACCCTGCATCTATGCGATGCGAGCACATCCGCTGTGGAGTATCTGTGAACCCATTCTCCAGGCAGAGTCGGCAACAGAGCCGTTCCAATCACTCACCCTTGTCTGACCTTGAAATCGATGGCGTTAAAGAGGACAACTCATAGCTTTGTCCAACCATGGGTGATGAGGGAAAAGCAGTAGCCATTGAGAAAGACTCGATGAAGCCTCGTTTCGGAATCTCGAAGAGACGGTGAGTCAGGAGAGGGTCTAAAGGTGCAGGAGTTGACATAGCCTTTTTAAGGGTTCGACGAATCCGGGGCTCTCCTGATAAACAAGCAGGTGTGGCAGACTACACAGAGCCAAAAGCATATTGAACAACGAATCAGGTAGAAGGCTCTGAACAGGCACCACACACCTCTCTCCTGGTGCTGTAAGGGATATACCTAGCGAACTTCCTGAAGAACTGTTCTCTACACATCTCTACACATCCTCCGGATAGAACTGAGATACATTCCGGCCCGGCAACTTCTCTGGCTCCGGCCCCCAACCAATGAGCTGGCAGTGCAGGGCTTCGAGAGGCTGTTAACAAAACAGGAACACATGGCTGATCTTCTCTCTCCCCTCTAGTCCAACGCTCTTGCGGGTGGATTCAGATGCATGCTACTGCGTCCAGGGGGGGTCTGTACTCCCCACGCCCCCCAAAGGTGGTCCACCCCTATACAAGTAAAGGAGGGTAGCGATGGATGTGAGAGTGTCTCGGAGGCCACGGAGTATCATTGGGCTAAACGAGTAAGTAGGCTCCTCTGCTTACTTTGAACTATGGGAATGCGCATATCATTTCTTGCACATGATTTCAGCATAGTGTGGCCGGAAATATGACAGTCCTGGTAGAATTTTTCCATGCCGTCGAAGAACCGGAGGCTCTTGATTGGCTGGTCGAAAATCAAGTTCAACGTCAAATCTCACCCGCTGCTTAGGGGCGATGATTGACATCGGTCCTGCAGATGTCAAGCAAGAACCGAACTGCTATCTCATACATCAACCGCTGTGTCTCAGCAATCAGTGTGAACGGAACGGGCCGTGGGGTACTAGGCCGGGCACCCATAATTTTCCCGGAAAGGGATTTATTCACAACATGACTTGGCCGCCTTGTACGGCCTTGTTGATCCAGGGGTTCGCGTTCTTGCACATAGCATTTGTAGTAGATACAAACAATCATGATAATGGACATAAACATCACTCCAATTATACCGAGGCTTGGCTTTTTGTTCTCGATATCCCTTACCGCCGAGGAAATGCCTATTTTCATCTAACGCAGCATAAACTCCATTCCAACTGGGTGAGACGCAACCATACTATTGAAATATCGGCTTATGTCTCGTGATCCTAAGGCTTCACCGTCTGGTCCCAGAGTTGAAGTTTCGGGATTATGGTTTACCGGTCAATATACGAAGCAAACAACCTGCATATGTGGAGACATGCCATGAGTTAAATATGGCATCATCCTGATCATCGGGTCGCCAATGTTTTGAAAACGTAAGATTTGTAATAGACTTCACGGGAATTAGATGAGAATATACCATGTCAGAATTAAGAGCTACTCCAGCACTTAGAAATATAGCGTTGTTAGGTAATAATATGGCAGAAGATACTAGTAAGGCTGCCCCTTTTCAGAGGGCATCAAGCCCTATTTCCGTGAACTAGTTTTGTTAGGATTTTATTGTCACAAGCAACTCACGTTACACCAACTACCGTCTGAATATTATAAACATTCTATGGATCCCCATCGAGGTGCTTTTGTACTTTAACCCTTCTTGTATAGTAGCATGAACCGGTACCGAAGACTAGATGCGGCCATGATCGTAGCCCATTCCTACAGAGGTATAAATTGGGAAAAAACTAGGGCCGTTTTCGATCCCCCCAGAGTTCCTGGGCACGCATCTTGCACAAGCCCGGGGGCGAAATCGTGCAGGTGGGCCTAGCCCGGCCAAAAAAGCATTGCCACGTCGCTGGCCTAACTAAACCCCCCGTTGAAGATCTCGAGTTTACCTGACTCGCGTATATCCGGAATAGGGGGGAGTTATCTATCTGTGACTTGATGTAGTTTCACGTGAATAGAAGGGGTCTTGCGGCATCATGGGGAAATATGGATGATGTTCTCCTGGGGGGCCTACCTATCTGGCCTTGGGATGTGGCCGCAGAGAGGTAGCCTAGTTCCTCGACCTAAAAAGGTACTACTGTCGACGAAGTCGTCATAGTAACCCAAACCCCTGTTCGGGACGATGTGTTGTCCATTTTCCGGGAAAGGCTCAAGAAAGAAAGTAAAAAAATTCCGCAACTACTGGGAACGGGTATATCGGATGCTAGGAAAGCTTGAACAGGTCGTAATGGATGTTGGCTGCAAGTGCTCGCCCAGACTGCGTCAGGACGAATATCGTCTTTCCCGATGTGGCTTGATGATGAGCTGGACCGGCTCGATAAAAACATAGCTCAATGGAAACCCAATCAAACAAAATCAGGCGAGAAAGCGGCAACGAAAGGGAGTGGCAAAAGCAATCAAATCTGCTAGTTCGATAAACCACGCAATATGGGACTTGTCTAGGCCTAAACAAAGAGAGACCAACGTCGTCTCTGCTATAGATGCAGGATATAGTCTCGGAGTTTTGCGGCGAGTGATTGGGCATCTGTTTAAGGTAATCACCCGAGACGTGGCAAGGGACGAAACATGCTCCCCTGTTCCAGTGATTGACAGTACATGCTCGTCCTAAAGGGCAAGTTGCCTCACGAGGCAGGGGAGGGGGGTGTGAAAGAGACCTACCCGCGGCTAGCCAGATGGCTTGCATAGGCAGGCAGTGGGGATGGGCCACATCCTGGTTGCAGACGGGAAAGGATCAAACTCTGCGTGCAACGGGGTGTAGTAACAGGGTGTCAAATTCGAGGCTGATGGCTCACGTATCAGGGTTAACGGCGGCGGGCCGCTCAGAGACGTTAGAATCGACCCAATAGAGAACAGCGAAGGGAAAGAGGGGCCGCCATCTATCATTCTCGAATCAAGTAGCTGGTAAACTACTCATCAGTCAGGGTACTCGTAGGCTGTATCCAGAGTGGGGAAGTTGTGCCGGTGGAAAATTGAAGCACTAGGTCAACGTGGCATTCCATCCAGCATTCTAGGAAACATGTTGGACGGACTGGATGTGAAATGGACATGCAACCCCAATTAGCAGACAGGCTGAGTTGTCAACGACCAATCCTCGGCGGTTGTTTGTGATAACTCTGGGCACAGTGTTGACGAATATGTAGTGGAAGGTTGCGGCCAACGCAAGTCGAGAACTGGCACCGGGTGGAAATCACCAGATGGAAACCCAAGGCGTGGACGAAAAGTATAAGTATTCCTGTCCTCCCTTACTGATGTCACTCAGGTTTAGTGGTGGAGTAAGTCGGACCAAGATATCAAGAATCTCAGTCTATACAGGAAAAAGAAAGGGGAATATTAACCCAAGTCTGTTGTGTGAATATTGAGAGATAACAGTAACCTTGGTTGAAAGCCTAAAGGTATAGCTGCTGCCGGCCCATGTTTTTCCCCTTTTCGATTAAGCTAATTGGTGGAACCGCCAGGCCAAGCTTCTTACTTCAGATCGATTCTCGACTCTTTCTCCAATCGGCGACGATGTGCTATTTCGAACAAACGCGTTGGATGTGCGGCTACTGGCGTTGGGGCCACTTCCGTCAACAATGTACGAAGGAGTATCGAACCGGAGAGACCTGCGGACTGAAGCTGGTGTACTGTACCAACCAAGAGCCGGATAACTGCAAACTCTGCAAAGACATCGAGAAGAAACAACGGAAGTTCACCAAGCTCCAAAACGACATCTACCGGTGGGAGAGGGAAGGAAACCGAACCGCAACGATCGAGAAAGCCCAAAGGGATATGGGAGAGGTCGACGAGGCGATCCAAAACATGCTCCAACAACACCATAACAGGCAGTACTCGGTGGTGTAGAGAACACTTTTAGTCAGCGGTATATACACGGAAGAGGGGGAAAGGTTAACATTGCTACTCATGATCAGTAGAGTTCTTTTGTACGGGTCTATAGGAACAACTCAGAGAAGGGCGGGAGAGGTCAATCTCAAAATTTTTTGGAAAGGGAATCTAAGGGAGTTGTGTTCTTTGAATAGGCATGACGGGGAGCCGGTCTTTTGTACGCTGTACTCGATGCGATTATTTGAACTAAATGTACTAGAGACATCTGTTGTCAATCAACTTCGGTGCTCGGTTGGGCTTTTAGAAGGATTTCATTCGTGACCGATGCTCGGAAGAGTCCCACTGTGTTTTGTCTCATTCTGTACTCGTTACTCGTTCTTATGATGGGATAGCTTGAATTCTAGTATTTTTCTGACCACGACAATATAGAATGGATAGTGAAAAGGTAAAATTCAGTGAGAATAGAGAAGACGAAACTAATTGACAGGCCTGTACCCAAGTGACTGGTTCCCCCCTGACGGAAGTCACGGAAAATAGGGCAACATTGGATAGGAACTTTCTACTAGACTATTCACGTATGCGCTTTGACAGGCAGAAAAGGCCGAATTGGGGTAAAAGCTAGGTCAGATATTATTCTTGTGGTAATCTATCTACAATAGGTGGATTGTGACCGGTAACTCGTAACCCTAAGTGAGTGGATAGGAGACCGGGGATTGATATTAGGGGATGGTTGCGGCCCTTCCCGAATTCCCCGCTTACGGGCTGAATCCGACGCACGGGCTCCCGTTTACAATTCTAGAAGACACATCGTGAGCTTCTTCGCAGAATGTTTCCTCACCTACGACCGAAGCCGGATAGGAATCTAGGTTATATGATAAAACATGTATACCGTAGAGGAGCGTAGCGTACCGGACGGGCGGGACTCCTATAAGGAAACCCACCTATTGGCTAGGCACGTGCCTGGTACTCGATGGAGCTCGCTCCTCTCAAAACTCTGGAAAACATCGCCTGATTGGTTGTATTCGTGCTAGTGAAACGCAGGTAAGCAGAAAGAGGATGGATATATTGACTTAATTTAGTATATGGATCTCGGTCTCCGCTGTGTATACCAAGATTGGCATAGAACATGACCCGCCGTAAACCTCGGTGAGGTCGTGAAAAAAGGAATCCATTACAAAGTCGAGTCTGCTCTAAACCAGCTATATGTATACATTTCATCGTCCGCTGGCGGAGCTGGACCACTTTCAAAATAATTTGCGCCGTTCCCCATTAATAGTTTTTTCATGTCCTGACAGCGGTTATGTCCGCAAATGTTCCCACAAGAGGGCCGCCAGCTTCATCTTTAATGCTGGGGGCTTTGCCTTGCAACTCTACAGTGTCATCCTCACTCAATAGCCATTCCACGGCACCGGGACTGCCATCTCCATTGTTTTCCACTTCTGGTGCGATTCTGGATAGTATGTTCTGGTAGCGAGCTAAACGGGCCTCTTGCCCAGAAAATAGAGCGGGCTGAGTCCTTTGGGACTCCTGTGGGGTTATTTCGAAGACGTCAACGAGGTTACTGAGAAAGCGGTCAGCATAGCGATATAGGCGCACATGGGATTGGATGATGGTTACTTTGAGGTTCGCGCTACTACTCTTTGTAGGGCTTCCACTTCCCGTTGCGACTCGAGAGGATCGGCTTGAGCGTTTAGATTGTGCTCCCCAAAGCTTCCGTACTGGAGATTATTCGGATCGTCGAACAATAATCGAGATACGTCATCCTTTTTTCGCAACCAGTCAGCACCAATTGGTTTATCCAAGGTCCCTAATCGCATACCTCGTCATACGAATCGCGGCGTCGGCGGCCGAGGCAAGAGGCGCAAATTCCCATGTTGATTACGGCGAATTGAATGTGGAAAGAAATGTGGGAAAATAGTGAAATGGGACATCTGCCCTCAGCAAGCGATCAGTAGAATAGAAGCATAAGGATTGTATAATCTGCCTGGTGGCCCCGGGCAAGAGTTAGAAACTTTGAGGCGCTCGTCGCAAAAAGATGAAGTTGGAAGAATCTCGGAAGGGCGTCAGCCCATGCACGACACGGTATGCAGTACGTACCTCTTCTTAATTAGTGGTCCGTGTAGTGTTACGTAATCATACAATCTACCCAATGACGACATCAGGACAGGTGCCTGTTCCAGTTCCAAAGTTCCCGTCTTCAAGTTCACGTGGTTCACCTAACCTTCTACCTTACACCTGAGTATTGACAAATGTCTTCAGTAAAGTCGAGCATATTATGGTTCATGTTTCTTATACGATAGTTATCTGCATGGAATTGACTATCTTTGATTGCTCAAGTCATATATTTCTTCTGTCTTTCCCCCTTTCCTATTTGTTCAGCCGCGTTTCCTCATCATATTTATCACTTTACGCAGAGTAGGAGTTATTATAGCACACTTGTATTACATTCCAAACCACAGCCTATAATCTATTCGTTTCAGTTGACCGTACTCAGTCAAGTCCGGTATCAATGTAGCGTCAATGCGCGTTGTACCTGACTTGCTATCCCGCTTATATCTTCCTTAGTGGTCTTTTGACTTCCCATGATATACAGCACATTTCCCAAGACTCGACTATGAACGTTCCACATTTCTTCTTTGTCGCCATCGAGTAGAGCGCGTTGTAGCTTTAGTGCCGCGGTACTCTTATACCCTAGACCATCTGCGGCGTTCATATGGATCGCAAGAATACTACCCAGAGCCCAGGTACCAGCGACAAGCTGTGTTTGATTCGAGATCCAATTTATCAAGTCCCAGGGCCATATGGACCACAACTCAGGTTTCGCGGGATTCGACGGACTGCCCAAGGATCCCGACCAGTTACTATCTTTAGCCCAATCCCAATCTCCTTGTTTCTCCATCGCTTGCATCTGTCGCACTGATTCTAAAGCAACTTGGCAACCGACAGCGTGAGCTGTGTAACTGTGTCCATGAAGCAAGGCATCGGCCTTGTCGTCACTTTCGAAGGCCTTAAAGATGCTCTCAGATGCTAGTGTAGTACTGAGTGGCACCAGACCGCCAGTCAAGAGCTTAGCATGAACGGAGATATCAGCTTCGCTTTTGAGAAATGAGGAGGCTGTAAATCTGCCAAGTCGGTACAACCCAGTAAAGACTTCATCAAATATAACGGGAAGGCCGGTCCAACCTATGGGGTCCGAGGTATCCGGCTCAGGGCATGAGCCGAAGAGGTCTGCTGAACGACGAACCACGTTGACAAGGGCGCGCTGGAAAAGAGGATCCCTATATCCAAATTAGCCTTCACGGTCTTCGGAGAGGTATTGCGGACTCGCTTCGTACACTAGTTCCATGCCTCCAGCTCCGATAACTACCGGTTCCATTAGCAGGGCACCAAATTTTCGGCCGCTGCCTATGTGATGCGATAGTCTTCTCTCGATATATTTCTCGTATACCGTATGCTCCTTTCTCGACTCTCGAGAATCAATGTCAAATATGTCGGATAGATCTGTGAATACCAGGTCATTTCCCAGATCAGCTCTTAGATTTTCAGGCACCCCAACAACCCATTGGCCACGAATACACTTGATGCTCGGGTAGTCGAACCAAATACCCCTTCCGTTATACCACTCAATATTCTCGTTATAGGTACTCGGCTCAGCGCAGTCCATAGCACCAATGGTATCACCATGGTATCCGCCTTTCAACCCAATGATTCCGATGTCAGTACTTGCGCTCCAGCCGTACCGTAGTCTGGCCGCTCGCAGTGCCATCTTCACGGCTACCTCTACGCCAGTACTACCGTTGTCCGAATAGAACACGCGAGTGAGACGAGGATTCTTCATCCCATCCAGAAGTGTCTCTGCCAAGGCTAAAGCAGGTTCATGAATGGCTCCGGGAAACATGACATGGCCATACCTACCCGCCGCATAGGCTGCGGCAATTGCGAGTGAGGGATTTCCGTGACCGAGCCCTTGAGTCCACCATGACGCAGAACCATCGAAAGAAGGCTGCAGAATAGGCTCGTTCTTCTCGATTGCTGTTCCTGTCTTTGGTATGACAGTCTGGAAGAAGTCTCCTCGGGCGCCGTCAATTGCGACGATGGTTTCTGGCGAAATGAGTTTGTGCTGAGTGAAGGGGTACCATATTTGCCGATATGCGGCGCCAGGCATAGACTCGAGCCTCTCAATGCGCTCCTTGTGCTTGCGATTCAAGTGCTCCAGAACGCTACGAGTAGTCCTGCTTTGACTTTCGTCTCGATAGTATTGCGACATCACCTTCGCATCCACATCTCTATCGTTCACCTTAGGCGGAGGCTTTGGTAAGGACGCAACGGGTATGCCGTGGTTGGTTGTAAAGTAGTCCTTTAAGTACTGCTCGTTGTCGTACTCGCTGTCCTGGAACACGAGGATAGTCTCGACATCATATCCGCGAAGTTTTAAGGATTCGAAAGCAGATATTGTTAGTGAGATACCTCCGAGCTTCGAGTCGGCGATGAGCACAACAGGACATCTCATGGCCGTATACAAATCCGCTTGCGTAGTACCAATCGGCCCGGGAGAATGAACGCCACCAGCTGTTTCAATGAAAAGCCAGCCAGGGCCATGAGCCGCCTTTCGAGATGCGAATTGATATATTTTAGAGAGCAGTTCTTTATCCGAAGGGATTGGCTTGACGGCTAGTTGTTAGATCGTTACCAACATGGGACATTGAGCATCACTATACCTTGCCCTTCGCCGCAGCATGCGGACTCATCGCAAGATCATATTGCAACAAGGTCCTGCGATCGACACCCGGGGCATGTCTCTCAATATGACTAGCTTTATGTTATTATTCAGGGATTGCAATAACATCTATGCCCACTCCTTTATGTCTTACAGGTCAGTTTTTATTGCAATCTCATGAATTTCAGGTGGATAGAAGCTCACTAACACCGGTCGTCGGCTTCATCTTCCGGGCCTGTCGAAACGGGCTTGAGGAACGTCGTCTGTTCTTTTTTCCATATGTCATTTGCAGCTCTACAGAGGATCGTGGTGAAGACAGTTTTGCCGACGTCAGTGTTGGCCCCGTAGATTTGGATGACTCGAAGCGAGCGCCAAAGCAACGGATGAGCTGGCGCCATTTATACCGCAGCAAGCCTTCTAAGGCCGCAAATTCTTTCTGTTGTCCAGGGCAGACTAAATATATAGTCCAGGTACAAGATTACGTGCTGGGTAGTGTTCCATTACCCTAGGTAGACAGGTTGATCGATGCCCCACTAACCTGCAGCTCTGGGGCCGTGACATCGGTCCGGGGCTTCTCAACACTTACACTAGGGTGTAGGGTGTCATCGGCTTCTGATGAAAAATAAGATCGAAGATCGAAGACATTATCTCATCTTCGATCCTTTTATAATTGAGTCAGAGGATAGCGATGCCGAAAACCCGAAGTCAACTAGACAATACCCTTGGGGATCTTTTAGCGCGTCGAAAATCTCTTGGGAGGCTCAGGAGGCTAACCAATGCTCCACCCAACAGCGTCGACTTCTCATCAAATGGCTACCTATCGTTGTCAACAAATCCGGTAATCCAGAAAGCCTTTTTATCGCGTTTACAAGCCGAAGTCGCAAATTCTGAAAACGGCAATGGAATACGCCCCAGATCGATTCTCGGCTCAGGGGGCTCTCGTCTTCTCGATGGTAATTCTTCATTTGCAGAATCGCTTGAAGCAAAAATTGCTGCATTCCATAATGCAGAAGCAGCGCTTTTGTTCACTTCTGCGTATGATGCAAACACCGGACTCTTTGGCTGCGTACCGCAACCTGGAGATGCCATTGTCTATGATGAGTTGATTCATGCAAGCGTTCATGAAGGGATGCGTTTAAGCCGGGCTACGAAGAGAATTCCATTTGCGCATGATTCCATATCAGAGTCTCATCGTGGCCGAAGTAGCGATGACGGGGTTGGCCAGCCAGGTACCCAGAACAGGACCCGAAGTCTTGATGAAGTTCTAAGGGAATTATCGAAGGACGAACGCATCTCCAGTTGTAAGACGAACGTCTTCATCTGCGTAGAGGGGCTATATAGCATGGACGGCGATGTCCCACTTTTGAAAGAGATCGTCGAGACCGTCGATCGACATCTACCATCTGGAAATGGTTACATCATAGTGGATGAAGCTCACTCCGTAGGTGTATTCGGTGACAATGGTCGTGGCTTGGTCTGCCAACTTGGCCTGGAAGACAGGATTTGGGCGAGAGTTCTCGGTTTTGGGAAAGCGATGGGCTGTGCTGGAGGTACGTACCTTGCAATTATCTCAAGCAGTCTCATCGTTGCATTCGCGCCTGAGACATTTCGCAGAGGTTCCCTTGGAAGCAAAGATGTGTGATTAACGCTTTTTGTGCTAGGTGTTGTTCTCTGCTCTTCAATCACTCGATCTTACTTGATAAACTACGCTAGAAGTCTCATCTACACGACATCGATGACTTTTACATCGTTGATTAGTATAGATGTAGTCTATGATTATCTTATGAGCGGCCAATCTAAGCCGTTGCGAGAGAACTTGCAGGCACTCATTCATTACGCATATCATCAACTTTATGCTCTCTGCGCTCGGTTACAGCCAGGCCGACACATACTTCATATCGACAAGATCCCCTCGATATCGCCAATTATCCCGGTTTTCACTTCCTCCCCTCGGAGCCTAGCGGAACATTGCCAACAGTCCGGCTTCATGGTCCGTCCTATCGTGGCCCCAACTGTACCCGCCGGTACTGAGAGGGTGAGAGTTTGCCTGCACTCTGCCAACACAATAGAGCAAATCGATGGCTTGTGTCGCGCAATTGAGAATTGGGTCCAGAACCAGATGGCGGCACAGAAATCCCAAGGGAGTACAAAGTCCCAGGAACTGGTTACGGGAGCTACCAATGTATTCATCAAACAAGAAAAATCACGGCTCTAGTACTTTATAATATGAAATAAGAGTTTCCTGATTTCGGAAGATCTAACTCTAGCCTCCTACAAGCTACGTTTAACTAGTTGGTGGTGCAGACTTTTCGAAGCTCTTCATGGGCTCCAAGCCCCATCGGTCGAACATGACCTTGTCCTCATCCCAACCGTTGCACTCCGTCGTCAGCATCTTCTCGCCGGTGAATATAGCGTTAGCACCAGCCATAAAACATAGCGCCTGCTTCTCCTCGGACATAGTCTTCCGACCAGCCGCAATCCGGACGATGGTTGCGGGCATGATGATGCGGGCAGTGGCGATTGTGCGAAGCACTAAAGAATTCAGAGTTAGCGGTGGTCCTTCAACGAAGATCTCGTGAATTGAATATAAGGTTAGACATTAGACGAGCTCAAAAAAGCGAGTCACACTTTTAAAGTCACGGTAAGGGGTAGTGAGAAGTAACAGGTCTACTAACTGCTTGTGAAGTCAATCGGCTCGCGATCACCGAGAGGAGTACCCTTGATAGGCACGAGCGCGTTAACAGGGAAGCTTTCGGGGTGCTTCGGCAGGGTAGACACGGTATGCAGCAAGCCAACACGATCAGTCGCCGTCTCACCCAGACCCAAAATGCCACCAGAGCACACGTTAATGCCAGCATCGCGCACATGGCCCAGAGTCTGCAGACGCTCGTCATACGTCCGTGTCGATATAACAGACGGGTAGAACTCGCGACTCGTATCGACGTTATGATTGTAAGCCGTCAAACCAGCGGCCTTGAGTTCCTTGGCCTGCTCGCCATCGATCATGCCCAGCGTTACACAAGCCTCCATGCCCAACTCGCGCACACCTCGGATCATCTCGGCGATGTTTCGCAGACTGTTTTTGCGCCCGCGCATGTCGCGCCATGCTGCGCCCATGCAGAACCGCGTGCTGCCGTTAGCCTTGGCAGCGCGTGCGGCGGCCAGCACCGACTCGACCGACTCGACTTTCTTGGCTTGCAGGCCGGTGCCCTTCTGGTAGCGCGTCGCTTGGGCGCAGTAGGAGCAGTCTTCTGTACAGCCGCCGGTCTTGATGCATACTCGTCAGCGAGTTGTCCAATATTATCTGAGGACATAGAATGTAAACCAGAACACTGACCTTGATGTTCATGAGAGTGCATAGCTGGACTTCCGCCGGATTGTGAAAGCGCCGGTGGACTAAGCTCTATGGTGGCTGGTGTTATCAGTCGAGTCCAGCTTTATAATAGCATTATCTAATCCTGATAAAAAGGGGCCTTACAGCTTGATGCACCAAGTCCATCAGTGGATGATCGTAGATCGCTGCTATCTCATCCCTAGTCCAATTGTTCCTAGGGCTCGTCGCAGAGACGGCATCACGGAGAACATTCTTCGGGGCCGGAGGAGGAACTTCGTTCCTAGCAGGGATCGAGCCGGGAATGGGAAATGGCGGCTGATCAGAAAGTTGCGGTTGGACTGCGGCGGCGGAAGCAGGGGAGGCGCGAGAGCAAGCCGTAGTGAACAATCGGATACTGTTGCGTTGCGCGGGCCGAACCAGCGGCTCAGCTAGTCGGCGAAGAGCCAATCGCCCGGGTTCCATGATCTATCTGATCACATATAGATAGAATATCATCGACTCGCAAAGGAGATCTAGATTACCGTGGAGGTTTAACAAGAGCTCCGATAAAGTAAACAACTACTTCCGCTCGCCCATTCCCCCGCGCCTCAAAAGAAAGCCCTCCACCACCTCAACGATTTCGGTCGGTGGGGAGTGGGTTTCGGCTACGAGAGGGGATTTCAAGGCACCTATCGCTCATCAACGGCATATACCTGCCCTAAATCGACAGGGGAGTGCAAGGGGAGGTAGCATCGAGCAGCCAAGTCTTGTAACTTAGCCGGCACTAGAGAGATTGGTGATAATCCACATCGTCCCCGCTATAGTACATCTAGCCACTGACGATCGTCTTCTTTCAACTTTCGAGATCTGATTCGCTACGTATAGATGTTGCGTAATGCAAGATGAGCATACTAGCGGGTTTTAGTAGAGGGTGCGCGTTTTAAGGCCTTGATTCTTAGGGTCTCAACATGTGAAGGAAGACTATTAGTAATTCTTTTTTATAAAAATATTAAGAGAATGACGACAAGGGGAGGTAAATGAAGAAAAGCAAGAGAATGAGTACCAAAACAGGAATAACCTCGATGTTTTCTATTAAGAAGAGCTTAAGGTGAATACTTCGAATGATCCTAATAAAAGCCTCTACGACTCGGGCTCGTAATCTTTTTTCTACAAAGCTTCAAGTGGAGATTACCTGAGTCTATTCCAAGTTATTTATATCGCACTACTGTCGTTCCAGGATTCATTTATAGGTGAGAGATTCGTTTCACATATTACAATGCTGTAACGCCAAGAGTCAATCCCAAAACTATGTAACGGAAAATATCTCATGCTCGCCGAACGACTCGGACTCATTAGCAGAGGTTCTTGTCTTTACCCACGAAGTTTTAAAAGTGGCTCTTACAGACGACTATCGTCGCTCTATACACAAGCAGATAATTAGGAAGAGACAGTACCTAAACATGAAGGGAATCTTATGCGGAGTGGAAATTCCCATGGAAGCATCTCTATTTAAAGGGACATTATATCACAAGTCAATTAACCCATTTTAGCATAATCTTAGTTCTTAATATTAATATTCCTTCATTCTAGGGCCTTGTTACAGTAGAAACTCTTTTAAGACATGAAATCACACTAATACACTCCATTTTGACTTGGTGATTCCTTTTTAGCTACACTACGATATACTACCTAAGGTACCTCCCTACCTAGTAATCATAGATTCTAGCTTGAAGGAAATATCACGTGCTCCTAAGAAGGTCTGGAGACAGGTCTAGTCGCCGTACGATTTAAGAGAGCACGGGAAAGTGGTATATGTGACTGATAAAGCAGGGCTTAATAGCGGTATACCATAGATTCACAGGTGACAGCAATCCCTATGGCATAACTTTGCCTCTCTCTGACCGAAACGACATAACAGTAGAACTACCAGCGTTCATGTTGCACGTAGCGATCATGTTCCTTATCGTGCTGCATTCGATAGTCTAGCAGCTTGAACTCTGATAGCACACATGTTGTACCTGACCAACATCGACTTCTCATTTAACTCTCTTACAAAGTACAAAGACAAAAACTTCCCGACTGGGCTCCTCCAGCACCATCGACGCTCTAAGCGTTAATGGCGCCCAAATCTGCAGCCTCGTATCTGGTGTTGCCTGGGATCAGTATGACCTTTGCTGAACTTACACGTGATGACCATCAAAGTGTCAAAAGTCGTGTGGCCTTCTATCATCCATGGCGTATTCTTTGAAGGGGTAGTTGGTAGTCCGACAATGAAATCCCATGCGACAGTGTGACAAGGCATTGGTACCGAATTCATTGGCATCAATTCGCCAGATGGTTTTGAGCGGTCGATTCTGTTTTCTTGGCAATGGGGACACCAATAGGATCATATGAGTTTTCCCGTCCAACAAGCCTGCATTTGGCTAAGTCTCCTGGTCGAACATAACCTAGGCCGATGATAGATTGTAATCTACCATCTTTCGACGATTCCATCGTATGAATTGTAGTGAGATTCTGTTCTCCCTAGGTAGGTATTCATCTAGGTAAACCCCTGAAACCTCCTTTCAAGACCTGCTCCCTTATTCCTATCATATATATCCAGGCCATTCTCTCGTAGTATTAGAACCCGTGTATAAGCTTACGAACTGTTCTCGTGTCCCTGGCCTCCAACCAAAAGGCACCTTTTCCGCATCCCGGCAGATTCTCCAACAACTCGCCCTCCATATCCTCTTGTGCATGGCAGACTTATGGTTGTCCAGCATTTTCTGGCTGCGTAATCTCCTCTTTGATCTTCCAAGACAATAGGTACTGGGAACTAAATGTGTGAATGTGGGCCGTATTCCGTGAGTGCGTTTTGTAGTATTCCAAAGAAGAGTCCTCTAATCTGTCGGAGTCCCATGTTGCCGGAAATCATTGTAGTCGTCGTCTTCTCCAGCCTCTCATTGTTGTCCGTTAGCCATATTCCTGCTACAATAGAAGTCGCAGCTGGTCTCCTTGTCCTTGTCTCGTTTGTATTTATCCTTAGTCTCGGGTTGGTAGACGAGCTCGAAGCCTTGCCAATAACTTGTTCTTTGCAGTCATTCTCGCGGACAGGCTTTCCCTTTTCGATGAACGGAGTTGCTGGTTGTTAACCAAAGTATTTGTGGTATGTTGATCTTAGAAACATGACTACGGGTAGCTTCAGTGTCCTCGAATCCACTCAGGTAGATCATCGAATGAATAGCAGGTAGCTGGCACCAAATCAGGTAAGTCATCCAATGAATCAGAATCAGAATCGTCTGAAGTCGACTCCTGACTGCTAGACGGCAAGGGTTCAGAGGACGAGTGACGATGAAGAGTGGGGACTTCCTCAGGGTGGCGGAGACATGACCGAGGGACGTAAGTTGCTAAGGTGAAGTTATTAAAGCCTCTTCCCGAAGTGCCGGTTCCCGGGTCATGGTAGCCGACATCGAAGTCCCGTCGGTTATGAACGTTATAAAATGCACGGATGACGCCTGGGGACACGTGATGCGTACGTCTCCATGGAGTTGTTTGGCCAGGGATGAGTGGATAGTGCAAGACCGGCGGAGACACTTGGAGAGGCAGAATGTATCCTTGAATTGGGTAATTCTGGAATACCGTTGGATATGGAATCTGCACACCACCAGGCGCGCGCAGGATCTGTGCGCGTGCCTCCCAGGCGTACATCCAGTCCCGACCTCCCGAGTCGCTCTCGTTGCACGGGGTCCCGTGAAAATCGTACTGCTATCTGTTAGAAATGAACACAACTAACCGAGATATCTAGGCACTTAGTATCATCAAAAAGGAGTACGTACATAGGATGATTCTGTAGGGGATCGTTTCCGTGCAGTACGTCTTGGGTGTTCCTGGTGGCAATCCATGGTTGTAGACTGATTTTATTTTGGTAAAATTTCATATAAGAAAAGATTGTTGTTTTGGAGAGAGTCTCGATGTACCTCGAGATGTGGTTATGTTCTGCATTATATATATTCCCTGGTGTACCTGCTTGGGCACGTTTAGGATTGGGTTGCCGTAGCATCCTCGATACCTCCCAATCAGGGGCGTGCACCAGGACGTGTTCTATAGTGCGAAGTTGTAGTGAGAAGGGGGGGAGAGAGAAGAAAGGCAACCACCACGACCCAAGCGACTCAATTGGTCTGAGCTACCAATGTTTACAGTAATTGTTTCCTTCCTTCGAGTGCAATAATGGCCGGCCTATCCAAGGCACTTTAGAGACGCATCTATGTTCCTAACCGGTAACAGGTTTAAAGGCTTGCCTACTGGGAGGCTAAAGCCCGAGACGGTCCGCATCGTGACATCCATCCCTTAAGCTTTCTAAGAGGGAAGATTTACAGGGTGATGTTCCTTAGATTTTACACATAAATGTCGAAAACATAGGGCTTAACAATTCAACGAAGAGACGAGTTCTCGATACTTCAGCTAGTACCACGATTTCGAAGAGAGCGCAACTACTTTCTGCACATCGCTTAGGGATTTCCAATTTAGATTGTCGGAAGTGAGGTGCTCCGTCGCGTATATTTATAGAGGAGAATTGTTTCTTTTTTCTTCTATGGCCACTGCTTGCTTACCTTGCAAGCTACCTAGGTACCAAGTGTGAGGTAGGTATGCATTGTTTTCCCTGTTTTCTTTTAGTGCATTAGATTGATGTTTGAACTGGCGCAATCCTGGCGTGATGCTTCACTTTAATATGACAACAAAATTTGTGTCCTATTTGTGTACTCGTCAACGGCTCTATCAGGGTTACTACAGCATCACCAGAAATTATAGGGAGACATTTTGCGTGCAATTCATCTAGTTAACCCCCTTTCCCAATTTAAAGGCCAGCCTTTGGTATAGGAAGGTGTACTAATCACTGTCAATATTACATTTACGGCCTACATGCCTAGGTACCTACTTAATATCTGTATAATTTATTCTTGTTGGCAGTCAATTCAACGGATAATTACCTCATGTAGAGAACTGTCTTCGAGGATCCGCCACCAGACCTCTCCTAGCATCAGCTCCGCGCTCCTAACTTCCGCGAAGCCTATCAGCCGATAGGCCCTAATATCCTGGGTCTCTCTTAGAACAAGTGGCAAAGCGATCCCAGAGATTACAAATATATGGTCGCCTACTTCTGTGCCTCTAGGACAGTTGCTATACCTCACCCCGAAAGACTCTCCCGAAGCTTCTGCTAGAATGCGCTGCTTCTTTGCGAATGCGTTTGTTAGCTTGATGTGATAATTAGCAAGGCTAGGATACCGGTTAAGTCTTGAGATGATGCCTTGTGCAGGCCGGTCAAGGTACCACCAAATTAGCCCGTGCCAACGCCCAAATTTCGAAAACAGCAGTTTCCACAGCGAATCCAGCGATTGCGAGGTGTCGCCGTCGAAGATATAATGGCTGGGGATGCGGCGCCAAACTGGCGCTCCCGGGAATGGTGGGCGGTCGCTGTGCTGTCTCGACCTTAAAGTGCGAATGTTTTCCATATTACGGATATGGACAGGCAGTTCTCTCTCGTCAAACGTCTCTCCGGTCTTCTGGAAATCCTGGCTGACCCAAGTAATACGGCCAACTTGTTTACCCAGAAGAGCCAGCCCCTGAATGTCGTGAAGGCTCCAAACTGGTCTAGACATAGGAGTACACATTCCTGACGTAGGCCAGGACTCGCCGTTTGAGCCTGTCCCTAACGGTCGAATGGCGGTACCCAATTGATACCCTGTTACGTTCGAACCGCTGACGGAACCGAACCAGCGGCGGAGCCGGTGCGCCAACGTATTTGGGTCGCGCAACTCGTCAGAAAGCTTGTACCTATCGGACCGCAGATCCATAGGGGTGAAGCTCAGATACCTAGGGTCTAGCCATGAATCCTCTTCGAACACACCCCAGTTGGGCACCCAAGAAGGCTGTCCCTGCGGCCCTTGGTTCGAACAACAAAGAAGGAGGTTAAGAGATTTGCATCCCTCAAGCCATTTGATGGTTAACTCTGTACTGATTGCCGCAAAGTTATCGTCCGTTATAGGCCCTCGAATATTGACACCTAGCTGGTTTAGGACGGCAATCGCACCACGAATTCGATCGATGGGCTCACGACATCCACGTCGACGGATCTCTTGGACTATTGCCCGGAGAGGATTTAGTATGGACCCTGGGTGCAAAGAAACACGATTCCTTTCTAGGTAGTCGACCAGGTTGCAATTGACCATTGCCCAGATGTAAAACACAAGGTACGTAAAACATATTGCCAAGATCGCATATAGTCCTGTAAGACTCCTTGTAATTGGCGTGAGGAAGATAATTAGGAGTCCTATAGAGAAGTTCAGGAAAATAGGCATCGACCAATGGGTGATAATATCGGGCCTAGCGCGCTTGAAGAATTGTTTACGTGACTCGTCGAGGGCTTCGCGATCGCTGGGGTCAAGATGGATCTCATTCCACATCTTAGTCAGCGCAATCCACCGGTTACTAGATTCGTTAAACCGACCGAAATGTGAAATGAACGCGATGCTATGAATCAGTGACCGCCATGACAACCGCTTCGATCCGCATTGGATCCACGGATTCGGATTCAGGACGGCCTCTTGTAAGGTCCAAACCCGAGTGATCCACGGTCGACCCAGAAGTGCTGGAACAACATAGTCCGATACCACTTGGTCTGGCAGATACATCGTCGTGCGGGTTTTTCCACGGGCATCTAATAAGTGATAGAAGCTTGTTAGGAGCTAGTTCAGGGATACTCGGACTCTTAGTTTGACTCACTCCTTGGCCACACAGAGAATGATAAGATCTCGATGTAGCGTATGAAGACGACGCGATAGAGAGCACGCAAGTGAGCCTTAGGTGACATTAAATAGCTGTGCTTCCCACCTGGATGTAGCAGGTCTTGAAATCCACATGTGCCGAGATAAGCCATGGCTTCATCGGCCTGGCTATCGCCTTTTCCCAGCCAGATACATACCGAAGATGCTTTCTTGTAGATGTCGCCCATCAGCATGATCTGGCCCGTCTTCTCGACCTCATCCTTCTGGTTGATGCATATTGCATCGATCCACAGGGGGATCAAGCCAGGCTCCTCGCTACTTGAGCTAGCATTTCCAGGTCTCCGCATGTCCCGACGAAATTGGACCAGAGCTTCCCAGCAGTTCTCCGTCACCTCGAAGGGGTGGTCATTACACAGGACCACATGGGGAGGCTGCGCGGTGGTGCCCCAAACATAAGATAGCGCGATGAAATCCGGATTGTCAGCCAAGTTGGCGACCTCAAGGCTGCACCGTAAAGGTGCATCATTATCTTGATCGGGAGACAATGTGAGAAGCCGAATCGAGGTTGAGTCTATTAACTGAGGACCCGGATACATTTTGCAAAAGTATATGGATGGTGGATAGAAACCAACAAAGCGGAGTTTGACAAAATTTCGAGATGACCTATCACAACTCGAGCCTTGCTGAGGGGCCAAGAAGTAGGACTTCTTAATCCTTGTATTTATATACGAATGAGGACCAAAGATAAGCAAAGACAGATACAGATCCTGAGAGCCAAGATGAGTGATGGGGGCTGAGCTGGAGAAGTGTTACATTAGGAAACACGCACATATATGAGCGCATGTAAGAGTAAACCGCGGTCATTTTGGGCATCAAATTTCACCTTCACGAAGGTAAAATATAGAAACATACCTACATAGTAGAATCTTAATCAACTAACACACTCACTGGCTGTCTTTAAATGCATTTTCTCGCCTGAATAGGGTGTCTGCAAGGGTAAAATTATATTATAGGAAAACTTTTGAAGTGGCAGATATTAGATGAAGTTTAAATTAACATTCACATATCTCAGGCGTTTGCATATAACATATATTCATGTCCTTATCAACGTATCTTTGCAAATAAAACATATTACGATACTTGTATCAGTACCTATGGAAGGTTTGTATTGTTCTCGAGCGTTGTTATGCTATTATTTTGGGTGATCCTGAGTAGTTTTTACGATACCTTCCTTCAAAAGGAGTTTTAGCTTTAAATTCTCCCGGTGTCTCTGCCCTCGTTGGACACCGAAAGTCGACTCGTATTATGTGTTTGTATCCTAGGAAGTAAAGGCAGGTTTCTGTTCTACCTACCTAGGTAACCGTAGATCTTTACTAGCCGGGATTGGACCTTTGGGCCAATCCATTTGGGAGCTCTTCGTCCTCCGGAAAACAACCCTCCCCCCTTTAACAATATTTCTTGATAGCTATATTTCATCCCTGGCTACCCAGCCCTCAATATCTAGGAGGGAACCTACTGGAAGGAAGCTAGGAGCGTGTTCAATTAGATATATGGGGATTCTTGAGGAAAAGCTTCAAAATAGACGTTGTACCTTTAAAGAGTCTAGTGAGTCTTAGACACCAGGGGAGAACTGTTGAGTCTCCGATGAGACGTTTCCATAGAGTTTGTCAGCGCTGCTGCACCATTTCTGATGGATGATTAGTCATTCGTGGAAGTGCTATCCCGGTCTCTGAGACACAACGTTACACGAATTGAAAGAAGCATTCTAGAAACCGTTGCTGTAGTAAATTAATGGCATACTTCGTTCGGAATAATTAGCAGGCCAAGTTCACAAGCTAAGTTAGGTTCACTCTTAGTTCTTCCCATTTCCGCTGAGTCTTGTATGTTGGTAATAGTCTTATCCAACGCAACGGGTGGGAAGAGACCTCGTCCATTTGTCAAGATACCTACCTACCTAGATAGTTTCGTTTTTTTAGAATGCCCTCAGTTGTTCAAATATGAAAAGGGAAGCATGTCCTTCACTTACCCTCACGGCCATCAATAATACCCAACCGTCTTTTGTTACTACGGTAGAAAACCCTCAAGAAGGCCAGTTATAGACCCACTTAGTAAACATTTCGGAGCGAGAAGTACAGAGTTTACCTAATACATCTCGTTTTATCGTTACTTCCGCTAAGAGGACCCCTAGCCTGAGGACCTTAAACTAGGATAATCTCCGGTATTTAACTCCGGTACCTAGTTAAATCGGACCGGTGAGCGGTGAGAAAGTTTGTCGGGTCCTTCACGCTGGTACCAAAATTAGCCGATAGATAAAGTTGCGATATAGGAAGCCATCGCAAAAGAAAAAGAAAAAGAGAAAAATACGCCCGTCCCCTTACTGCCGAAGATCCTTCTCTTTCTCCCAACTAGCCTACTTTCTCTTCTTTCGCCCTAGCATCGCTACCCGCCTTGTCTCAAATGGCAGCGGCCCAATTGAGCGTTGCTCGGACCAGAAGTCTTGACGCTATAATCTCCTCAACGACGATTCGTAGTAGCAGAAGCTACGTCCATCGACATCAGCGGCAACATGGCCTACATATCGCAGCAGGTAAATAAGAGTTTCCTTATTAGTCATTTTTCCCCTTAAACAAGAGATGTCAAACTTTGGAACTTCCCCCACGGTGCTCGATTACGTACATACGGACGATGTCGGGCGCGCATGATAATCGCCCGATGTTCGGCCTTTGTCCTAGTGGATATGCCCGTCTTCCAATTACCATCAATTTCGTTTATTTCTTACTGCACGACAGTGGTATGATATACAATGTCCCACACTTTTAAGGCGAAGCCAACAACGCAGGCGGTCAGGCGGGAAATACTCTGGATGCATTGGGCAATAAGATACTTGCTCTATAACCTGGGGTGAAGCTGGTTGAAACTGGTTGAAGCTGGTTGCACGAATTCCAATTTGAGCAGTTTCTTGAAGCACAATGCACACAATGCACACAATGCACAATGGCACACACGCACGGGACTTCCAAGAAGTCGAACCTGGGCGTATTATGCGATTTGCCTCCCCTTCCTTCCTGTTTGCACAGTCCCGAGTAAAATTCCCTCATTATTTATCCCTAAACTCCACTTGCCATCTTCTTTAGCTATATGTCTAATTTCTCAGATCCTCTTTCCCTCTAAAATTTGTCGGCCATTACTTAAAAGAAGCTGTTTTTAGCAGGAGCGATAGCACCAGTACCAGTACCGAGATTGGTACTAGCAAGAACCCCACTACCGTCATTTTCAGGGTCTACTACCCCGCCATCTCCAAGCCCGCTGTTACACATCCCGAAAAGGTTTTTGCACCAGCAAAGAGCCATGGCGAGACTCAACCTTGGTAACATCAACCCGCACGTCGTCGAGGCCAAGTACGCCGTTCGCGGTGAACTCGCCGTCAAGTCGGAGGAATACCGTGCTAGGCTTAGAAAAGGCGACAAGAGCCTACCCTTTTCCGAGGTGATAAGTGCAAACATCGGCAACCCGCAGCAGCTCGACCAGAAGCCTATCACCTATTTCCGACAGGTCCTGAGTTTGCTCGAGAACCCGAAGCTACTGGAGCATGAGGATGTTTTGCTTAACTCCCTAGGCTACAAGACGGATGTGCTAGAGCGCGCCAAATGGCTCTTGGACCATGTAGGCAGCGTTGGAGCGTATAGTGCTAGCGCGGGTGTTCCGGCTATCAAGGAGAGCATTGCTAAGTTCCTTGAGAGTATGTACCGAAGCTAACCATACCAATGAAGATTAAGACTGACGGTCATTTCTAGAGCGAGATGGCTTTCCTGCCGACCCATCACATATCTACCTCTCTGCTGGCGCCTCTTCCGGTGTCAACACACTCCTACACATCATATGCGCCTCTCCTACTACCGGAGTTCTCGTGCCTATCCCTCAATACCCTCTCTACACTGCGTCGCTCTCGGTCCTGAACTCTACATGTGTATCCTACTACCTTGACGAGTCGGCTCATTGGGGCACGTCGCTTGCGGATATAAAGGAGGCTTATAATAAGGCCAAGAGTGAGGGTATCGATGTCCGCGCCATTGTAATCATCAACCCGGGTAACCCTACCGGCGCCTCACTCTCCGAGGAAGATGTGCGATCCGTCCTGGAGTTCGCCGCCGAGGAGAAGCTCGTGGTTCTGGCCGACGAAGTCTACCAGACCAACGTCTTCATCGGCAAGTTCCACAGCTTCCGACAGGTTCTACTGACCCTACAGAAGGAGCACCCTGGCAAGTTCGATAATGTCGAGCTCGCGTCCCTGCACTCCACATCCAAGGGTATGGTCGGCGAGTGCGGACACCGAGGTGGTTACTTCGACTTGATCGGTTTCCTCCCCGAGGTCGAGGAGCAGATTTACAAGTTCGTGTCCATCACGCTGTGCGCGCCGGTTATTGGCCAGTGTCTCGTCGAGCTCATGGTTAACCCGCCCCAACCCGGTGACCCCTCGTACGAGCTGTACAACCAGGAGTACAGCGCCATCTACAACAACCTCAAGACGCGCGCCTACGCGCTCTACGAGGCTTTCAAGGAGATGGAGGGCGTTGAGTGCGGCGAACCCCAGGGGAGCATGTACCTGTTCCCCACTATCCACGTGCCCCCCAAGGCTGCCGAAGCGGCCAAGGAGGAGGGTCGCACTCCTTGCGAGTTCTATTGCATGCGCCTGCTCGAGGCCACGGGCGTGTGCGTTGTGCCTGGCAGTGGCTTCGGCCAAAAAGAGGGCACCTTACATTTCCGCACCACTTTCCTTGCTCCGGGTACCGAGTGGATTGGTAGAATTAAGAAATTCCACAAGGAGTTCATGGACAAGTATAGATAGACGGGGGAAAAGCGGAGGCATCATGGGTTTAGACATGGGATATGTCGGGAGGAAGGGGCTCGCTTTTTAGATCTGGCTATGGGTTCTAATTAGAGGCCATTATGTCATTCCATGAAGAAAAAAGAGAAATAGATACCACTGAAACATATTGAATGCGTGCGTTTAGAGGACCTCCTTGCGATTGTCTCGACGGAAGGACTTAGATAGGGCCCTGGGATTGATATCAACTTACACTCCCTCACCCATCCGTACCTTAAGTACCTAATGCATCACTTGGAACAATAAGACTTGTACGGTATGGAAACAGTAATGCGCAAATCCCTCATCGTGAGCCCCAAAAAAGGAGAACACGGATCATGTTTCCCACTCATCTATGTTTGAATTGGTATTGGTACAATCAATTTTCTATTGCCACAGACTTTCGCAATGCAGCAGCTTGTTTGTCCCAGACCTCATTACTACGTACGTAGATCTTTTTCCCCCCCCTACGTCGTTACGCCGTTGTTACGCCCTCTCGCTGCCACGTAGGCGCACGGCTTGTCCGTATTTCTGCAGCTTGGTGATGAGCTGGTCGCCCTGCTTCACGACGTCCTGGTACTGCTTGTTCTTGTCGTCCGGGCGGTTCGTCTCGATGACGCCCTTGCCCGTCACGCGGTCGATGGTGCAGGGGATGCGGCCGGCGGCGATGAATTTGGCTAGGTCGCTGTTTGTTGGGACTGGTTAGTAGTGTATTCATTAAATATGCGAATCTTGAGATAGATGAAAATATTGGCGTGATAGGAAGGGGAGAAGATGAATAGAATAGACATACCGATCTAGGAAATCGACCGTGACACCAAAGTCGTTGGCCATGCTCTCGAGCCCGACGACGCGATAGCTCTGCAATAGCTGCTGGTAAGCGCGTAGGCGCATCTCGCGGATGAACCAGCCCTTGTGCTCATGCAGGTAGCGGTCCTGAGTAAGGAACTGCTCCTCGACGAGTGCTAGGGCCTGGAAGAAGTGCTTGTAGTGGCCGTTGTACAGACTGTTGACCAGCTGCGCCAACGGCGAGAAATCAACGGCCAGCTCGGCCTCGGGCTGGTCCGAGCCCGTGCCGAGAGTGGTCAGGTTGACGGCGGTGGTGGCCTTAGTAGGCGCCGTGGGCGAGACCGTGTCTTTAGCTGAGTCGCGCATCTCGGCGTCCTCGGCCCCGGGGCCCGCGGATATGGCTCCGGATAGAGCGAGCATCTTGTCGTCGCCGTCGGCTCCCAGGATGGCCTTGATCTCGGGGGCGTCGACTACCTTGCTCTTGAAGTCGACGCGCTTGAGGGACACGGAGCCGGCGAGCACGGAGTAGACGACGAGGTTGGAGTAGGTGCACAGCTCGTAGGACGTAAAGGTCGACAACGAGTCGAGGAGCAGGGGCGCGGCAAGGTTGTACGAGCGGACCGTTAGCAAGTGCAGGCCTTCGTAGGCCTTGAGGCGGTTGCGACGGTCCCAGTCGCCGCCGCTGTCGACGAGGGTCTTCGCACGCTCGACGTGCTTCTTCACCAGCGCCTTATCGCCGTAGAAGAGTCCCATGCGGATTATGGCAAGAACCAAGTCGATTTTAGTACCTAGAATGCCCGTCTTCTCGAAGACGTCCTCGTAGGCCGCTATCGCCTTGTCCTGTTGCGAAGCTGTTAGTAATAGTCTAAAGCTAGGGCTAGCTACCCAAAAATGGGATAACACAGCTAGTATAATAGCTGCAAAAAGTGCCAAAATACCTTGTCTCCGATCTTAGCAAAGAAGTCGGCACGCTTCCCCTTCGCAGCCATGATTTCCGTCTCACCAGCCTGCTCAACAGCTTCGTCTTCCTCCTTCTGGAAAACTTCCAGCTCCTTCTCGTTCTCCTCCTTCAGCCTGTTGTAGAGATCCTCATCCCAAGGCAAAGTCACGCCCACATTCTTGCTGGCGACCATACCAGCAGCGCTTGGTTTCCTACCGATAGGCTTTGAGGGTACTGCTGCTGATGTGGTCTCACCGACGGTATTCAGGATACCCTCTGTAGGGTGCGCCAAATACTTGTACAGCGGAGCCATTTTGTACTCGTTGATTCCATCTTGTAAGCTCTTAACGGCAGCCTGCTGGGCGGGTCGGGTAGCGTATGGATTTGTGATGGTGAAGACATGCTGGGCTAGAGGTAGAGGAGGCCATTTCGCATACTGGGGGTCGGAACCCATGATGAATTGCTGACTGGGGGCGGGATGAATCGACAACTACTGTGACTATGAGGAAGTGCCGGGAGATGAGGTGTATTATGGTATGAAAAAAGATAAAAGAACCACCCAAGGATTGAATTCGTCAAGGTTGCTGATTGATGAAGCTTCGCTAAAAGACTGGTAAAGTTACTAGAGCTTTGGGTTTGCGAGGCGGTTGCAAGCAGCTGCAGGCGGCCACCAGCGAACGTAACTTCTGCCAAGGAACTGGATAATGAACCAATCACAAAGCACGTGTGGACCCTTCTAGAGCCTCAGGGTACGTACCGAGATACAAGAGTAAGTGCGGATTACCCCGGTCCTAATAGCTCAATTGCCAAGACCCGCATACCTCTTTTTTACAACCCTCCACTTTAGGAATCCTCCGAGCTGCAGTACCTACCAGCTGACATACCACTTCCTTCTCAACCTTTTTTTTCTCTTGGGCAATCTCATATGTGATTAGAATAGAATCAACATTCCATCGCTTGTCACCGTCCTATCATCGATCACTTATCCAATTGCAAATACATACAAGAAAAAAAAGAGTACCCAAAATCACTCTCCGTCGCCCACAATGGCAGGAGACGATGTTCCCGAGGAGCTACCTCAACCCTTCGACGCCAAGCGACTCGAGCCGGCTAAGAAACGGAAACACTCGCGATCGCCTGTTAGAAACAGCAGCAATCGCCGCGAAGAAAATGACGAACTTCCCCAGCCATTCGACGCTAAGAAACTCGAACCAGCCAAGAAGCGCCAGCGCTCCAGATCACCATCGGGCGAAGCGCCTCGGAAGCTCAAGCGACCCGGCCGCGGCGCTCGCTTCTCCCAGGCAGAAGCCTCATCCATCCGTCAACGTCAGGAACAACGCGAGCGTGAGGCCGTCGAGGCCGCCGCCACTCAGGCTGTGTTAGACCAACGGGGCATTAACGATGTCGTGCGCCAACACTACAACGCTGTGCCTGAGCGCGGCCGTGACTGGAGGAAGACGGATAGCCGGATCAAGGGGCTGCGGTCGTTCAACAACTGGGTCAAGAGTACACTGATACAGAAGTTCTCGCCGGACGAGGACCACGAGCCCGGTGCCCACGAGCGAGGACGCGACCTAGCCGGCAACAGAGAGCACGAGCTACTCGTCCTCGATATCGGATGCGGAAAGGGCGGTGATTTAGGAAAGTGGCAACAAGCGCCGCAGAAAGTCGCACTGTACGTTGGGCTGGACCCAGCAAACGTTTCTATCGACCAGGCGCGCGAACGGTATCGTAACATGAGCCATCGTGGCGGCGGCGGCCGGGGCGGTAGGGGCGGTCATAGGGGTGGGCGCCACCACCACAACCTGTTCGACGCGCGCTTCTACGTGAAAGATTGCTACGGCGAGTCTATCGGCGACCTCGATATCGTCAGGCAAGTCGGCTTCGACCACTCTCCCATGGGCAAAAGCGGCTTCGATATCGTCAGCATGATGTTCTGCATGCACTACGCATTCGAGAGCGAAGCCAAGGCGCGCATGATGCTGCAGAACGTCTCCGGCGCGCTGAAGAAGGGCGGTCGCTTCATAGGCTGCATACCCAACTCGGACGTGATCGGCGATCGGGTTGTCAAGTTCAACGAGTGGCTCAAGAAAAAGAAGGCGAAGGAGGAAGCCGAAAAGAAGGAGCCCCAAGCCAAGGAGGAGGGCGAAGCAGAAGAAGAGGGAGAGGCTGAGGAAGCCGAGGAGACGGCGGAATGGGGTAACGATCTTTACAGGGTTAGGTTCCCCGGTAAGACGCCCGAGGACGGCATCTTCCGACCACCGTTCGGCTGGAAGTACAGTTTCTTCCTCGACGAGGCGGTGGAGGAGGTCCCCGAATATGTTGTGCCGTGGCCGGCGTTCCGTGCCATTGCCGAGGACTACAACCTCGAGCTGCAGTACCACCAGAAGTTCGACGACATCTGGGAGGCGGAGAAGGATGACCCGATATTGGGGCCTCTAAGCGAGCGCATGGGTGTCCGGGAGCGGGGGAGGGGACCGCTTTTGGTCACGCCGGCGGAGATGGAGGTTGCGAGCTTCTATCTCGCGTTTTGCTTCTATAAAGTTTAGTGTTTCGTTGTCTTGCGTGGGGGCTGGGTTATGCGGCCCATGGTGGTACGCTGGTCGGATGAATGCGTCGTTCATTTCATAATGAAATGGGTTTCCCGATACCCCGGGTCCATCGCCGGAGTAAATGGTTTTAGACAGCATATTAATATATGCTCATGAGCGGTGCCTCTACTTGCATACCTTATAAAGAGGTTTGCATGCCATAGCATTTATTAGAAGCAGCTTAAGACGCTAGGTTTAATGATGACATCGCCATGAATTCACTTTCAAAGCTGATCGCCTGCAACTATTTGCCAGACTACAACTCCTGGTCATATTCATTTAGTATCCCCAGATACCTAATCTCTATTTCATCACCCTTGGGCCCGAATTCCAAACACCAACACTGCCAAAGATACTTCTTGACCTTACAAATTATCCACTTTCTCGTTTTGGTAATGCTGCTGTCTTGCTATTGGTCGAGTCCTCTCATTGGCCGCCCTTGCTTGCTCGTTGTTATAGGGGCAAGCCACCTACGAGGAGACGATATAGTGCGTACAGACACGAAAAGACATGATTTTGTAACAGATTAATAAAAGAGAGTATTCAGCTGTAAATCCTCTCCGTCTAATAAGAAACTACTAATCTGGCCGCAAATAAGGTACTCCTCTTCCTGGTTGACAAAATAAATCATCCAATACCACAGAATAATACCCCCTTTAGTATCTCGTCAGGTAGTTTCCATACCGTAGTGTAGCTCCTCCAACTAAGTCCCTACTGGTACACGTAAACATCCGGTTAAAGGAAGAGAACACAGGAGATTCGTAAAAATTCGTCATCAGGGACCAGAACTGGGATCTGCAAATCGAACAACGCCTGTCTGTTCTTCTGTCGTATATGTCTGTCTCTCTCATCTTGCGAATCGAAAGGAAATCCTTCGCCGTCCTCCTGTCCAAGCAAAAACTTAGTATTGTGTACACCTATACATCATCCCGTAAACAGCACCTTCTCTTTTAACACCCAGCCGTGGTACGAAATAGCGTAGATAGTCTCAAGAACCCCATAGTACATCAGCCGCCATGTCCGTAGTCCCGAACCTCAGACGAGTAGGGCAGCCCATCCGACATCTGGCGGCCCCTCTGCCGCGAATCGTAATAACCTATACCACTTCCGCCACCGCTCCCTCGATGTCCATGCCCGGTTGCGGGCGCGCCCTCGTACCCGGCATTCGGCGGAGACGCATACGGGTTGCTGTTCATCGGCACGGGCGCTTCGTAGCTGCCGAAATACGACGGCGGCGCCATTACTTCGGCGTGATGACTGCCTCTACCTCCACTGCTAACGTTAACACTGCTGCCACCGCTGAAACCGTTAAGTTCCATCGCAGACGCGTTCCCGCCGAGCTTCTTAGCGGGCGCCAGCGGAGGCGAGCCCGAATCCCACACGTACTGCATACTAGCGCCGCCGCCGCCGCTGGACTGGCTGGACTGGGAAAGGGGCGGCGAGAGGAGGACTTTGGGTTTAGTTTCGTAAGAGCTAATCAGCAGGGAGCAAAAGTTAGTAGTTTATTAGTTAGTTAATGCACGTTTTTCCATATTCTGTAAAAACAAAATCAAAGCAAAGCAAACAAAAGTTCCGCCACGGTCCCCCGCGGAGAGAGAGAGAGAGAGAGAGAGAGACGTTCCACGTACTTATCCGCGTTATACATCTGTGTGCCGTCAACCGGGTTGTACGGCTGCTGGGTCATACGGCCCGGCATAGCCAGGTGACCACCGGTACCGAGTCTTCGATCAGTAGTAGTAGTCTCGATGCCCGAGCCGGCGCGCGAGGTGGTGATGGCGGGGGCAGTGGCGGTCATAACGGGAGACGAGGAGGTATCGGAGCCGCTGGAAAACCCGGCCTCCGCGCTGCCGCCGCAGCCGCTGGAGCTCGACGACGACGAGCGCTTCCGGCAGTTGTACTTGCGCACGCCCCAGCGGATCAGGCGGCCTCTGTACGCTCTTACGCTGCAGGGCGGGTGTCAACGTTTCCGTTTATCTTAGCAACGTGTTCTCCCTCTTTCCGCGGTTATAAGTGTAAATAACACAGAGGGAGGAAGGGAGAAGTGAAGGGAAGCAACGGTTACATACATAGGAAAATAGAGGGGAAATCAAGCAAAGAAGGACAGATGAAGATGCAAGGGATAAGAGAAAAAAAAGGAATTATTTTCTCACGAGGCTCTGAACCCATACTGATCGATCATGATCTGGCGGACGACGGAGAGCGTGTTCTCGGCATAGAGGTCCTTGATGGTGGCCTCGTAGACATCCCACTGCTTGGTCATTGTTTTGTTTGTTTGGGCTGCTGCTGCTACCACACAACAACGATGGTAACTTCACTTCTACGGGGTTTGCTTTGCAGGTTTCTTCGGAATGAATCTTAATCTCCGGTGCAAAGTTACGGAGGGCGAAAGATCATATGTGGGGGGGATAGAGGAGATACGGCGCCAGGGGGGCATGGGAGAAACGGCAGCGGAAACATATCCCGTCTTCATAGTTTTTGGCATACACATAGCTAGGTAAGGTAGATATGGGATGGGAATGGGGGAAGCACAAAAAAGCACGAAACGTCACGCCCAGAGCCTCACCGGGAGATCCCTCCCTCCCCTTCGATACACGATACGCGCTATGTGCGGGGAGCGAGGCTACCTAGGTACTAGGTAGGCGGGATAATATTTTATGACAGGGGGGCTGAGAGTGTCCTGGATAGAGAAGGGCCAAATAGAGGCTTTTCGCAAGCCCGCGCGGCTCGGAGTGTCCCTGTAAAGGTAGGCTACGGGGCAGTCCCTTTTCGTTTCCTTTTTTCTTTCTTTTTTTCTTGTCCCTTCATCCCTGCCCTTTCGCTTCGCGTTCCGGATTCTGCATCGATCTAGGCTTGTCCCGCCTAAGCATGACGGTATTAGGGGGCGTTTTAAGGGCATGGAAGTGCACGAACGCGCTACGGCTTACAAGCCCAGGGTATATCAGAGCCTTGCCGCGTAGACAGGCTCGATCTAGTTAGGAAGGGGAAAAAAATCTACATCTGAACACCCCTCCCCCTAAAAGGAATGATGACTTAATGGCTGAATGGGCTTATGGGCTTACGGGCTTGCTTGTCCTTGTAGATCTGGGGAAGACTCTGCGAACAAAAGGACATTTTCATCCAGGCGACAGCCACAACCCAGAGCCTGCTTCGCTAGCGTTATCGTCAGAGACGGGAGATAGATACGCTGCATGATTAGGCAGTCATGTGGGAAATTCTCATTACGTTCACGGTCGAGTTCGAGCCCTATGGAAAGCTATAAATGTCCTAGAATTTTTATCTCCGTGGGTGTGTCTTGGTGTGTCTTGTACAAGACACACAGCCTTACCGTATGCCCGATTTCTCTTCAGGGACTCTGGCATAGATTAGGACACCATCAACCTTACCTTCACGATCGCAGATCAAACTTCACCTTGATGCCACCACCATCCTTCACCTTAAGGCTGACTGTTCGCCACCTTACCCGCGCGGGTTAAAGGGGGCTTAATAGGGGCCAATCAAATATGAGCTATATTCCAATTTGGTTCACGGGAAGTTTTTGAGCAAATTTAGTCAGCCAGTTTATTTACGCGACTATATATAGGACGTAGGACGCACGTCTTCGGGCGGCTAGCTGATAAATCGAAGCTGATGAATCCAGGTTTTTTTTTTGAGCCATGTACGTAAGCAGAAAGGAATATGGGAATATGGCCAAGATCGAAAATCCGATCTAAAAGATGACAGTACCCGACAATATGGTCTGACCTCCGCCATGAACTGAGACATACGGGTTCTAGACAGCTTTAGGTAAAAGTCATGAACGGTTATTGTGTGTCATTGTTACTGGCATATCGAAAAAAGGCGGCATGAAGGAGAAATACAGTCCCACCCCCACCCTCATGCGCTGCAGCCTCATTCCTTCGCCTATGATGACTGCCGCATGCTGATTCAGTCATGTTTCCAGAAAGCAACCCCGCTCCTAGCTACCTTATATGACTCTGCCTGCCACCCATTATAGTTGGTCGCGCACCCCGAGGGCGTTGCCTCACCTCGGTACGTGTTGCCTAGGTTACCCGATGCGCGAAGGTCCAGGCCAGCACTATTCAATGATCGTCGTCCTTATCAAAGCTGAACAGAGCTAAATCACCAAGCTGAATCTCCCCTAGTCCTGAAAATTATAATTCCCTCATTAATTACTACCAATAACCCGGTCATGAATAATTTTCCAGCTCCTCCGACCTTGGACGGCAGACAAGCTGCGTCTCTAAGCTGCAGGTGTCTTCTTCTCGTCCGTGGCTGCAGGGGCGGCAGGAGCGGTAGAAGCGGCCGCAGGCGTACCGTTACCGTTTTTGAGCGTGTTTTGCCGAGTAACTGTCGGAGATATCTCCGTAGGGCTGGTAACAGTTTCGCCACCAGTAATACCAGATTCCTGTTCCTTTTGAGCAGCGCCCGTGTCTAGAGCCGGTTTTTTGTCGCTCGTAGAAGCTGCGGGTGAAGATGGGTTGCTCGCATAAGCCGGGCCAGTTGCGCCGGACGCAATACGGATAGCATCAAACCACTTTTGAGCCTCGGCGGCGGAGTGAGCGTGGAAGTGAAGTTCAGACGTTCCGGTGAGTTTGCTACTAAAACTCCCACTCTTGTCCTTTCCTTTAATGTTGAACTTTTCACCAGTAGGTGCACTGATCACTGCGTCTGGCAAATAGATGGAGAGCTCCGGCTTCGGGTCCTGCCGCAGGTTGTCGTCGTCCTTGAACTCATGCAAGTACTTCGCCGAAGTCACTACGTAGTACCCGGATTGCGTACCCCAGGAGAGCTTGTTTCGCGACTTGCGTTCTAAACTGCCTTCAATAAGCGGCTTGGTCGAGCTGTGATTCTGATTGGGGAAGATAATCGCGTCCACACTCCGCGGCGGGTCATTCGGATCAACAAGGCGGTGACCCTCACGCTGGACAAATCCTGTCCACTCAAAGTCGCCCGGGATACGTTGAGCCGCGCCCAACATGTCGGTGTAGAGCGCCCGGGTCTTCTCAGCCTGGCCACCAGCAACCTGGTTAAGAGCATCCAGTGCCTGTTGGATAACTTGGACCACGTGAGCTTCAAAGGCCTTGAAGCCATCCTGGACGTTAATCAGGTCATTTCTGTGGTTGTTTTCCTCAATGATCTGCTTATTTAACCTGTAAATGACACCTCGCTGGATGACGTAGGGGTCGTCGCTGGGGTTCAGTTTTCCTCCCGTTGACTCGAAAGCTGCCGTTTGCTGGCCGAGGAGCTCAATATGCTTTTGGGTGGTGTTCCTAGCCTTTTCGATTTCCTTCGCACCCTTTTCAACACCATGGGCAACCTCCTTGTGCTTTGCCTTAATCTCCTTGTGTAGTCGCTCGAGAATGGGCAAGACCGAGCCCTTTAGAGTCTTTTCCGTTTCGGTATTTGAATTGACCATAGCCTTTATTTGTCAGATATTATGTATGGTAAGGATAGGGGAGAGGATCGTAATCTTACTTGGGTGTTGACGCGCATGTTCTCGAAGAAGCCCGCTACACCACCGAGACCTTGGTCAAAGTGCGCACCCTCCTTCAATGGATGGGAGATGGTTTTAAGGACCTTCTCATATTCCTTAGATTGCGCCTTGTGCGCTTTTTCTACCGCCTCGACGTAATTCTCTAGATATCCTACAGCGTGTTTCCAAGCTTGGAGTCTTTCAGAGAGCAAACCAGCGGTCTATAAATAACGCGCCCAAGTTAGCGCCAGCGATGAAGATGGGAAATCCGAATGCGACTCACAGTGGTAGGGTCGATATCTGGTACAGCCTCCTCGCTCATCGTCGTACTCTGCCTTAGAGGCATCGTCTGCGTGTCGCCGCTCATTGTGTGGTTTTTACTGTCCTGTTCGTTGAGTTCCTAAAATGCGTCAATGGTATGATTTTACCCCACACTTGGAGAATGCGTTTCGTCGTGGCGTTTTTTGTCGGTTGAATTGGGTTAAGTATCGATTCATAAAAGGGTCAACTTTTCGTCACGACGAGGATGGCAATATAATATCTTTGGATTGGGCGCTGTAAACTGCCTAAGGCGAACTAGTAATTATCGAGATGGCACACAATACAAGTAACCTGATGCACACAAAGTTGGGCAGCTTGAAATGGTTTGAGTGGTGATGCGAATTAGGGGGGATAGCTTTATCCCTGCGTCGATCATTGAGCTTCAACCCTGGCAGCGGGCACGCTTGGATCTAATATGACGCCGATTATCGATTGATTGATATCAGAACACCCTTACATCTAGCCCAAATAAGTTAGGAGTTGGAAATAGAGGGTGAGACAGTAATCTCTGTGGATGAAAATAGGAATTCTCTAAAGATGTTGAAGTCATCAAAAACCCGTTTCGAGGGTTGTGAAGGTCTCGGTCGCATAGTTTGGGCCAATTAAACATTGCGACAGTAAGTACCGCGTCGGGTCAAGTCCGCACTTGGTCTCAGTTGCTGCCAGGGTTGCCCTTTTCTCACAGGGAAAAGCTAAGGGAAAGAATGATGTCACCGACGTCTTCAATGTACGTAAGCAGGTCATGTTACCTAATATTGATAGTGTTGAGGTAGCGAAGTACCTACATACATGCCTACAATCTGGAATGTACAGTTTTAGGTTTGGTGTATCCCCATGATCAATTTTCATCACGAAGCTTTTTTCAACAACGTTGCATCATACGACTGGTCGTGGCGCAAATGGCTCATTAACCACAAGCAGGCAAATTCATCTCCCCTTACTTGACGAAGTTAGTTAGCCTGGAAACTTGGGCACTTGAGGTACGCCTTGGGCATTGTGTTTCTATTCACCTGAATAAAAAAAAGCAATCCTAAAATCGGCGATCTTGAAAGGTGAAATTATCTGCGGCTGAAGATAATAGCGCATGCGACAAGCACAAGCGCCGGCGCAAAGCCAAGAGGTACCGTTGATCTACATCAATTCCGGTTGCGGACAGCCCGAAGTTTCGGGATGGACAAATGTCGTATTCCACGGGCTTGAGCGAGTATCGATGTACCTTGCTTCACCGATCCTCGAAAACCCAAGAACGTAGCAGGCGAGAAACTTCTTTTTGACTTGATACGACAGTAGCATGCAACACTCCATACTTCATGCAAGAGAACATAAACGTAATTATCCGTGGTAAGGAAGCAAAATTTTATTTTATTTTTTTCTCCTCGGCTTCCAATTTGCCGAAGCCGGGAACGGAGAGTGGTATTGCCTCCTGACACCGAGTCTCTTGGTATTCTTGGTTTCTAAATGCCAATGGCGAAAAATATAAACTGTATGGGGTATAAAGTCGTTCTCTAATTGCTCACTCCGTAACAAAACCCGTCCAATTCGATCGTTTGCATGGTGCCCGCAGCCAGATGCCATTTCGCCGCCCGATTTAAAATGTGGCCCGTTCCGATGATACCAACCCTCATTGCGAGCCATGGTACACGTCAAGTTCCCCCTGAGCCATTAAACGCCTAGCCAAGAGAAAAACAATATATAGTATGCGCCGATCTCCTTAGGAATTATAGAATTTTTTTAAGTTGGGAAACATTTCCAGATGGTAAAGTAACAGTAGTAGAGTCACAATCCGAGACGGTATCGTGGCAACTAGCCACTCCGTCCTTGGATGAGTCGTAGCCGACGTTCACCATCAGTACCACCGACAGCTGCGTGACTTGGGAAGAAACTAAACCCTGCTATCGAGTGCCGATTGGACTGCCTAGTCCTCGATGTGCTTCTCGATGTGCTTCTCGATCCGCTGGCCGAAGCTGTCGTGCGCACGTCCGTATGTGGGGCCTCTGTAATGGCTGCGATAGGGTCGAGCACTACGTTAGGACTTGGCGAATTCGGCGCACTTACTGCCGTCTGGTAATCCGGAAGAGGGATGGAGCCGGTGTAACTACGCGACCTTGGCAGCGGCGTCCTTGTAGCCGTTGCGTAACTGGGTACTTTGTTCAATTGCTCCAGGTCCAAGAACTCAGTATGCTCCGGCGGTGTGTGGTGGCCCGCTGTATTCGTGTGATGGTCCTCCTCGCTTATCTGTCGCGACAGTTGCGTTGAGTGGGGTTGCGACGAATCCCCGGTATGCTCACTATCCTGCGGATGGTTGAATGGGGTTGTCGCCCCTGATCCAGATGTAATTGTGGTGTGGTGTTCGTTTCTTCGAGATTCGTCAAGAGACACGTTTTGCAACATAGAAGATAGAGCGGCGGGCGGAACGGCTACGGCATGGGCCATGGCCGCCAGGTTCTCTGTTGAGCCCGCCCGTGATTGGGCGTAGAACGGGCTGTTGACACCACTTTGTACCGCAGGAGTCATTATTCCGCTGGGGTCCACGTCTTCGTATAGTTGGTCTAGTACGTGCATTCCGTAGCCTGGAGGGGCCATACTTGATGAATCGGTCTCGTTATTTTCGCTGGCAGCTTCCGGCGCTTGAGATACGAGATTGCCTTCCTCATCTAAAGGCATATTTGGTGAAATGAAGATGGTGATCGGTAACGATGCTCGGAGCTATCCACAATTGTCAATACACGTCTCTTTTAGAAAAGGAAAATCAGACGTGAAACCGTACCTCAGAAATATGACCATCAGGATTTTTTAAGGCGACAGTCAGCTTAAGTTTGTGCCTAATCTTGATGCCGTGAACTGAGCAGTCCTGAATGCACCTGCTTAACCTCTTCGGTAGCGGCAACTCCTTAATGACAACCCATCCTTCTTGACCAGTCTCCTCGATGTTGTCATGCCAGTTCTGTTCACGGGTGACTTCGAAGTTCCATGATGTAACATCTCGGTCGTGTTTATACGTTCTGGTCGGGACCGGGTAGCTAGTCACACTGAATTCCTGAATCTCAATGAGCTTGACAGTAATGGCGCCCATTTCCAAGCCTTTGAGTAAAGGAGTAAACCGCATTTCTAGGGGAATGTTACTGCCAAACACGACGGCCTTTTGCGGGACGACCACAGAGTACTCGATCTTATTGGGCCATATGTTCTCTACACTCATGGCGTGGTTGAACTCGAGCGCTGCAGGCTCCAAAGTTCGAATAATTCGGAATCGCTTGTAAGCATGTATGTTCTTGGCCAACTTCCCTCTCGAGATGGTCGCTTTTAAGAAATAGGTGATACCGGTTTGGTAGAGGCCCTCGACAGTCTCGGCGGTATCTCCAGGGAGAAGATACTCGAACGGCCATTCATAATTTCCAGGGGCAAGGGTGTTGTGGTGCGTCGTCTCACCCACGAAAGGGGCCCAGGTATGTCTTAAAATCGTCGTTGTCCTGTCGACTTTCTGGTTGTGAATTCCAGACGGGGTTTGCCTTCCATCAACCCATGCTATCCGGCAGTTGCCCATAAGTCGCAAATGTACATCTTCGACTCTTAAGGGTTCTCTTAGACATAAGACTAAAACGCCTTTTAATAGTTGGCCGGAAGCCTCATGCTCACTTCCACGAAATACGATGAAATCGTTTTCAAGACTGTGGCTAATATTTAGCGAAACGTTGTTCGTTGTTAGTCAATATCAGAATGGGCCGCTTACCGGATCTCGAACAAAGTACAAGCATTCCGGCCGGCAACAGAATTGAACGGATTAAAAGATGGCATCTTTAATTCGGCGGATTCGACAGCGTGGATTATGGCTTTCGATGTTGTGCCAGCACTCGGCGCAGAGCTGGCCTGCGAATTTCGCCCACGGAATGTGAACGGTAAATAATGAAGATTGGTCATGAGTAAGGTCGAGCAGTGGGCGAGACAAGAGTATTAAAATCGGCGGCAGCAATCGGTCCTAGTACAAACCAAGCGTGGGACAACTTGCAAGGACTTGTATGACACAAGATACGAAGGGCGACTCCTAGCGCGTGTGGGTACTACTACTTTTAGTTTATACTGTATTCTTTCTCCATTGACTTTTTTTTTTCTTTGAGATGGAGCTATGTCCATTCAAATATCCAAATACAATGGGGTCTATGGAAATTGCAACGGCTTTGACGACGGGAGCCAGCAAGTAATCATCAAACAGGAGTGAAGGGGACTTTTCTGCCGCCGTGCTCGGGCAACTCGTCCCATTTTTCTGTCTCATGGCCAGTTTATGTCGTCAACCAGTCAGCCAGTCAAGATACTTCGTAACGTACAGGACCGGAAGTGGTCAAGGAACCTTCGATTGCCAGGGGCAAATTGGGAACTTGGCTGAACCTGGTTGGGAACGGTGGCAGCCGGCCGGGATCTGCGCTTCTGGTAGATCGTGAAGAAGGGTACTAGGATACAATGTACAATAATGGAGCCTTAAAGCACATGTGCATTTGAAGCAATGAGAGCGAGGGAATCCACAATGAGGCGGCTGTGTGTCACCTCGACTTTTTTTTTTCCCCTTCCCTGCCCCTCTACTAGGTCGTATCAATGTACTTTTCAAAAGGGTAACAGCCATTAGATCGGGTTGGTGTGTCCAGTGCTAGTAGTCAGGTGGGGCATCAGGACCTGATATCGGTCGGTTGCACCTTGTGTACAGCGATGGTGGGACTGAGAAGGCTACTCCGTATTTGGCATGGAATCATGAGCGAGTCACACCATGCAAGGTTTTGATAGGGTAGGAAATAACTCTGTTGTCCAATCCCGTTATTCTTTTACAATCGTTAGTCTTCTTTATCATTATCGTCGTTACGGCGGCAGGGCGGTTCATACATTCCATTCATACTTACATCAACGATGTACTCATGTTTCTAAGGATGGACTGATCATCACCAACAATAACACCATTGCATGTGTTATATTTTCTCGAAAGCACGAGTATTTAAACTGCCCCTACTTCCTTTGACGTTTCATTGATGGAAATGCTTCCACCAGTCAAGCTGACTTTTCTCATCACAAGTTGGTTCAAGCACCTTGATAACCAAAACCCCTTGCGCGGATCTACTCTATTCGAGGACCTAGACCTTGTGTAATCGTTTGGAATCATCGCATCATGATGTGGTGTGGAGTTGGCTCGCTCACCTGCGACGCCTGCATATATGTATTCATATGATTTCTCCTCAGTTCAGCTCTCCACGCCTTTCTTTGCAGCAACGAGATGCAACCCTCCAAACTTTACAGCCCATATGTACTTGCAGCCAAGGCGAAGCTGACATACAGCATCTGCCTGGGGAAAATTGATCCCATGATGTCGCTTAGTGGCAGACGTCTGCAAAGGAATCTTTTTCGAACTCGAAAAGAATGCATTGTCTTATTATTCCGAAATATCCACGAGTTTCCGTGGGGGTTGGCTCTACCTATGTAGGTAGTTCGGAATCTCACTGCAATTCCTTTTTGCGGCTTGGCGGTGAATACCGATGAACAACACCGCCGCCTTACGAGCAGCGCGATCCATTTTTCTCTAGATCGTTCTATAATTGATTGCTGGTGGCTTTATTCCTGACATGATCAAAAGAACTACGGATCCATGCGCCAAGCTTAATTGGCTCAACGGGCTGCTACCCTGGATGCATGGTACCTGGAGGCTGTTCTTTTACTTTACCTTAGAATTTATTCCCCCTCGCTTTTTTTCGGGCCACGGCCTCACACCTTTCGGCCAAACAACCAACCGCCCAACCGAAGCAAACGATAGAACCGCTACCGAGGTCGTTGATTATTCCCCCGGCTCTGCCTGACTCCGGAACGCGGCATCGTGCTTCTCTTCACGTAACACTGCATATCATCTAAATTCTCACCTCTACTTGGTGTGTAAACAGCTTCTCAAAATAATCATCTGTATAGGAAAATGTATTGGGTGAACTAGGCTATCCCTTGAAACTCATGAGCCGGAACCCTTAAGGGACCCACGCTTTACACTAGCTGAGCTAATGTCGGCTTAAAATCGAATCTATATTAGCCCAAATCGACCTGTTGAAGCGAGATACACATTGTCTAGTGACAAAGCTTGGTTATTATTAGGTCTTGGGTGCTAGGGTCTACCTTAGGATTCTTTATCTCTACCATATCTGGGCCCAGCATGGATGACACCATCCCTGCCCGAACGGCTAGAGCTCTTCAGTCCATCTAGACAACTTGATAATTCCTTCTCGTTCATATCGGTGGTGTCTCACGACATGATAGATAAGGCCAGGCATCATGTTGGTACTTATTGATGGCAATACGCATGCGCCTAGCTATGTTGTTGTCGGTATCAGTGGTTCTCATATGTCTGCACCTCCTCACTAAGCACATACGTGATAGTGCTTCATCTACATGGCTACATCAACTTTCAGCTGATAAGGGATACTTGATTCTACTCGACGGTTATGATTGAACCGTTATGTTCATCGTTGCATGCCAAGTTGTTTCACAGAACCTATGAAATATATCCCGCTGAGCGCGTAGGAAGTATTCTGCTTAAGTGGATTGTAATCCTACGTGGCCGGTGGCCCTGATGCCATGAGAAAACAAGTGTTATCAATTATACCGGACGCTGGAGAAGCTGGACCTTTGAGGCTCATCTCAGGATGACGATTCACTTGTGGAATAATACGGGTAGTCCGTTTCCACCGTCTGCAAAGGGACCCGTTCCGCTAACCTAGACCCGTAGCGATGCGCGGACCAAAACTCGACGCGGTTTTTCCCGAGATACCACGACAAAATTTCGAACGAGGGTTTAAAGAGCCTAACACGAATCCAGTTTTAAAGTGCCCAGACAGGCCAAGATAGTGCTGAGCCCTATGATTGCGAAGTGGATCTTGGTCTCATCAGTGGACCGGCTAGTCTCCTTGGAAAGATCGCTTTTCGGATATCCATCCATCCTAGGTGGGGGCTCAGATGGCGTATCATGCAGGAAACATCCTGTGCCTGACGAGCCTGAAAATATCGAGGAAAACAAAGCTGTTTCATAGCGACGGCTTCCGCCCCCTCTTACATGACGCTAACATAGCTCCATAGCCGCATCGATAGAGGAGTTGTCCTTTACTTGTTAGGTTTTGGTTCGAACTCCTAATGGTCTTATACAAGCAGATAGGGACCACACAGTTTCATGCTTTGCTAGGATTGGGATCTGAAGGGCCGAATGATAATTAAGTTGGGAACCCAAAGAAAAAAAACCTTGTTGAGGCTCTCCGGTTCTTTAGACGCGTACTAGGCGCAAGCGCCGCGTACAGCCGTCAATGCCGGTGCCGGCGGCCGGGAGCCTTACGTGCCGTCGCATTAGGAGATCCATTTAATAACAGTATGGCCCCCCTTACCTACAGGAGCTATAGCTAGCTCTACCAGGCACCTTAGCACGAGCTGAGCTGATTGGCTGGTAGCGAAGATAAGAAAAATTAAGAAATCTGATAATAACCACTTTTTTCACATGCTTACCATGCTCCCCTGCAAAGGCACGTTGCGCGCATCGCATCGTGTAGGAGCCTCATATCATATGCGAAGGAGCGCTCCTGTCATATCTTATGTAATTAAATCAGACATATTACCGGCTTCCCTTATACAGTCATCCCGTTAATTATTAGATCTGGTCGCGTATCGACTCGCGTATGTCTACAATCGTGGCATTACATTGTATCAGCCGAGACGGTGTAGACTTCCCCCCTTTCTCCTCCTCTCTTTTTTTTTTCGCCTTCACGAAAATTAAACACATAATCGAGATTTGGCTCGTGCGTAATATTATAGACTACGTTAAACATCCATCCTTTCCAGGAGTCGTGGCTACCCTACTGTGCCCACCCGCTTGTCTGAGAACTACCGGGTCCCACACTGAATATACACCGAAAAGCCACCGGGCGGCGGGCGGCAACAAACGGGACTGCAACCAAGACCCTACCCAACACGAACGAACGCAATTCGTTGGCGAACTAGTTATCGTAGCAATCCGTCGCATCCCCGACTGCAAAGATTTTTTCTCTTCTTTCCTGTTCCTGTTCCTGTTTCCATAATATGCAAAATCAACGCTTCCCGCTGGGTGACTCAATGGGAAAGGGACTCAACAATACATACGCCAATGCGTGGTCCCGCTTCGAAAGTTTGCTTCCTGCAGCTTTTGCAATATCCACAGGGCTAGGTAGGTATGGTTCCTACCGTATTAATGTTACAATACAGACAACTACCCACCCACATATGGGAAATCGTCTGAGTCTTGCCTCCTGAGAGGGGTTTTAAGGGACACTGCTCCTACGTATCATGAATCCGCTTGTGCTGGCGAGTCGGACGGGCGGCTCCAAGTTCTGATATGACCTGGCATGACTCCTTTAGTATGCATAGCAGCAATGGTCTGTTTCATGGAAATGACTGCACCTACCTGTCTTACAACTTATCATGATTGCGTCTTCAGTAAACTCGATCCAGCTGAGTGGATGCTTGTCGGCCACCTTCGTCAACACGGGCGGTAGTATCGCTGTTCTTGATCGCGGCTCGACAGGATGGTTAATCGTGTTTTCCTCCGCCTCTATACTAATCGAGGTGCCCTGAGTCTCGGCGCGTTGTAACGCGGGAAGTCGAGAGGAAATACTACCACGCTGTCGACTAGCTGTCTATTCCGGTATGTCAGCAATTTAATTCAATTTGTAGCAGCTCAAAACGGGATGAGAGACATACTGCCTTAGGTTTATGCAACATGCCAACGTTGAAATCCCAAAGACATAATCGGCAGTCTTCACCTACGCTGCCAAAGCGATAGTTCCTTTCGTCGCATCTCCAGGGATCGAAAGCGACAGCTGTAACCCATGACTGATGACCTTGGCATCGTGCTATGAGTGTCGTTTCTGAAGGACACCAGATGGAGATCAAGTCGTCCTGTCCTCCTGTGAGTACGTACTTGCCGTCTGGAGACCAACACACGCATGTAAATCCACCGTAGTACGCATTATACACACCAAGGAGCCTAAAAACAGTTAAGAATCATAGTTTCAGCAATCAGAGGTAGCGGTTTTGGCACTTACTCTTCCTTAAGATAATCAATAATCCGCATCGTTCCGTCTTCTGAAACAACGGCAAGATGGCGGTTATCAGGCGAGAATTCGAAAGCGTTGATCCGCTGATTTGATAATTTCCAGACGGCGACAGGGTTGCTCTTCTGGTTCTTCGAATGAACAGATTTCAACACATTGATCGCTTTGAAATGGTCGACAATCTTGGGAGCTGAGACGTCTCCATTAGATTTGGCTTCTTCCTCCTCGGGGCTGAAGATCGCATCTTCTTTCTCCTTGTCATAGACGACTAAGGAGCCGTCCATATGCGCTGCGAGAAATAGATTCTCTGCTCCGGGAATCCAGCGGATTTGGGATACTGGCGTCTTATTTATAACTCCCTGTGACTGGTTAATCAAGCTCCCTAGCTCGCTGGACGAGGGTTAAATCCTCACGTTCTTGTTTAGTCTAGTATATCTTTGAGACATGGGTTCCCACCATATGATCTCGCCCGTTGAGAAGCCCATGATCATATCGATATGGCTCGAGCTCTTCGTAACTAAATTGACATCGTGGCTCAAGCAATGCGCCTTAGTAAACAGAATCTTAGTCAGGTAGTCGGCCTTCGTGGGGGACGACAGATCCAGCCACTGAAAAGCACGGTTTATGTTCGCAAAAGCAAATAGGCCGTCGCTCGGTCGGTCGGCAAGCTTCTTAGAGAATGCCTCGTTGATGATGACTCGCGAGATGAAAGATGAATTGCTCTTAGTCATGTTATTCTTTGGTTTGCGTCGCTTGTTCGGATCCTTGGTCCTCTCTGGCGCAAGCAGCGCATTGCCGTCGCCAAAAGCCGGCGCTGAGATGGCTGTGGCTGATGTCGACGGCCCACCATCGCTAAAGGATGTGCCTCTTCCCTCGCCATCACTACTAAACTTGGCGTCGTTGGAATACCGTCCCTCACTTGGGTGTTCAGCGATGCTCGGTGATAATGTGGTTGTCGTCGGGGTAAGCTTGAAGAGGGCTGGGGGTGGTGGTCGTGTTTCTAAGCTCAGAAGCGAGACTTTTGTTCCAGCAGTGGCTGGTTGTGGTGTTGTCGCTAACGGGTTGGGGTTAACAACCGGCGCCTCCGATGGATGCGGTGGTGGTGTCGCAAGGAGAAGATCTTCTTTCAATACGTATGTTCCTATATCACAACCTCAGCACCAGGTCCCAATACAATTGTTTTTTTCCTATATGACCGTACCCTCTCCAGCTAAGAATTGGTCTTCGGGGTTCGATAAGATGTTGTTCGTCTCGATCATGGGCGTGGCATGGCCGGCAGCAACAGCGGCATTATACGCTGCCTGCGTGGGATACCTAGGCGGAGGCGGTAGCACACTGCGAGTGTGAGATCACGCGTACTCGTTAGTCTCTGGGCATGTTCAAACTCGAGGAACACAGCATGATTCTCAAGACAGGGTTAGGGTAGCCTTACAACATGACGAGTGGTTTCAAGGCTACAATTGGAAGTCGCTAAATAAAGAGAAAGGAACGCCGTGTTATACTAGACATACAGCTTGTATAATCTATGTCGGACGATCCAACTTGAGAAACCGGGTGCCGAACAGAACGTGTAGAAGAGGGAACGGGATCAGAGTAAAAATGGTCGATTTGGTTCGATAAGCAAACTGCGTCAGTTCATATTTGTAACATCTGTGAACATAGTCTAGAATACAGCTTATACCAGAATAACATTCGTCGGTGATAATAAGTGAAATCGGGGAAGAAAGGAATATGAGAGACGTCGGTACGTAATCATGTGCATTCTGGAAAATCGACAGGAACAACTCCCCAGTCTGGAAGCTTCAAGGTCGGGGTTACCCAGGCGAACGTTAAACAGGGGTGTCGATGTGGGGTAATTCAAACGACGATTTGGATGCATGGGGATTGGATGAGGGGAAGTGACAACTTAAGGTTGACGGGGGGTACTCGGATCAATGTAATTCGAATAGTCATTGTGGACACATCGAATTGTGCAGTTGCGATGGCTGCGATCATCCAGTTGTTTCCAGTCCAGTTGATTCAGCCTAGGTCTTGTCTTAGTGGAGGGACTTTGCAGCTGTGCTTCCAGGGCTGCATCCCACCTGTAATAGAGATGCATTTTATAGGTGATGTCTTCTAGGGTTTCACGTAATCCATCTTCATATTATTTGAGGCTTTGTTTTTCAGTTTCTTTCGTCATAAACCAATGACTTTAAAATTCGATTCGGAATTGTCCAGTGGTATATAATTGAATCTATATCATTAGTATTTATCTTCACAGATACGTGCATGTATTAAATATTGACGGTTCCACATCAATATTGGCCAGTTGTACCCATGTATATATTGACGTATCTAATCGGATAATCGTCAGGTCAATTCAATGGTCTAAGTTGGGACCAATACATGTACGTAACATTTGGAATTTCCCTTCGACCCATCGCCCATATCCCAAATATTGATCCGTTCCCAATAGGGTTCAACCAGCTCTAATCCATCCATTCTTCAGATTCTTCCATTCGCGAAGCGGACACCAAATCAACACCGCTTCTCCGACTATTCAGGTACTGCGTAATAGTTAAATATTCCCTCCTCAGCCCCAAGCTCTTCCTGTTGCTGGACGCGCTAGTATCCAACCAGCCTCTGGAATTTATCACAATACATATTGCTTGGGAACGAATGGCATCATAACAAAGTAGTTCCGTAGTGCTGGATCTCTAAACCCAGTATGGCAACAGGTACGCGACCCTAACCTTCCGCCCTATTAGTCGCGAGTTTGGATGATTGACGACATCTCTCTATGCAGTACGAGTTTGTGTTTGCGGAGACGAAGGAACCGGCAAATCAAGCCTCATTGCATCACTTGTCAAGGATGTATTTGTTAGCAATAAGATCCAACCCGTCCTTCCGCAGATAACGATACCGCCGAGCATTGGCACTCCCGAAAATGTCACCACTACCATCGTCGATACGTCGGCGCGTCCGCAAGACCGAACTACTCTACGCAAGGAGATCCGAAAGTCCAACGTCATCCTACTGGTTTATTCCGACCACTACAGCTACGAACGAGTTGCCCTCTTCTGGATGCCCTACTTTCGCTCCCTTGGAGTAAACGTCCCCGTCGTCCTATGCGCCAACAAATCCGACTTGACCGATAATACCACGCCACAAGTCATCGAAGATGAGATGCTACCTGTTATGAACGAATTTAGGGAAATCGATTCTTGCATACGAGCCAGCGCCAGAGAACACCATAACGTTAATGAGACGTTCTTCCTCTGCCAGAAAGCAGTAACGCATCCCATCGCCCCACTCTTCGACTACAAGGAAGGGAACCTGAAGCCGGCCTGTGTGTCGGCTTTGAAGAGGATATTTTACCTATGCGACAAGGATCAGGATGGATATTTGAATGATAAAGAGATTCAGGAATTTCAGTACAAGTGTTTCGATAAGCCTTTGTCTCCCGAGGATTTGGATAATATCAAGCTATCGATCGCGAAGTCTGTCCCTGGATCCGATACCAAGAAAGGTGTTGATATGCGGGGCTTCCTTCAGCTAAATAAGATATACGCTGAAAAGGGCCGGCATGAGACCATCTGGATCATTCTGCGTAAATACCATTACACCGACAGCTTGAGCTTGGAGGACAGTTTTATCCATCCCAAGTTCGACGTGCCGGAATATGCGTCTGCCGAGCTGAGCCCGGCTGGCTATCGGTTCTTCATGGATCTCTTTCTACTATTTGATAAGGATAATGACGGAGGTTTAAACGACCAGGAACTCGATGCCTTGTTCGCTCCCACCCCCGGCCTTCCTCACTCTTGGGTGGAATCATCGTTTCCGTCTACAACCGTTCGCAATGAAGCTGGTCACATTACTCTGCAGGGATGGCTGGCCCAATGGAGTATGACGACATTCCTTGAACCCAAAACCACCTTGGAGTATCTTGCATACTTGGGGTTTGAGCCTCCGAATGCTAGAGAAACTCTTGCCTCTGCTTTGAAGGTAACGAAGCCTCGTAAAAGGAGAAAACGCGTTGGTCGTGTTGAACGGAATGTTGTATTGTGCTATATCCTTGGCGCATCAGGGGCTGGCAAATCGTCTCTTCTGGACGCATTCCTCAACCGACCATTTGATGGCTTGTATATTCCAACCATCAAGCCCAGAAGAGCTGTCAACAGTGTCGAACTGCAGGGCGGCAAACAGTGTTATCTCATTCTTGAGGAGCTTGGGGAGCTTGAACCTGCTGTACTGGAGAACAAAGCCAGGCTGGACTCCTGCGACTTAATTTGCTACGCGTATGATTCATCGGATCCGGATTCATTTTCTCATATCGTTGATCTCCGAAAACGCTACCCGCAACTAGATAATCTACCTTCAATCTATACGGCTTTGAAGGCAGACAAGGATAAGACCACTCAACGAAGCGAATTGCAACCTGATCAGTACACTTCGAGCTTAATGATGAGCACGCCCGTTCATGTAAGCGTGACGTGGAACAGCATTGGGGAGCTGTTCGTGGCTCTTGCTGAGGCCGCGACGAATCCCAGCACGGCATTCCCCAAGAGCGAGGAACCGCCGCCGGATAGGACGAGCTTGTATCTGGCTCTAGGAGCAATGACTTGTGCAGCAGTGGCTGCGTTCATGATATGGAGGAGATCCACGAACTCTGCTTAGTGTTTGAGCATTTCTAAGACCTACCCATTTCTCTAGTCACTTTTAATTCTATTGGCCAGGCATTCTTCAGGCGTACAATGGGACTTTCGTATGACCCCCACTCCATTTTATTTTCTCTCTAACATGATACCCATCTCTCCTGTCGTTCAGCATACTGGTATTGGAGACACTTAGTCACTTAGTACATAATGAATATAATCATCAGGAAATCCACCCCGGGCGTACACGATTTGTGTCCTGGTACAGTCTGTACGAGATGAAATCTCAGATAATGTGGAGGTATGAACACCGCTCACGTATTTACGGCTCTGAAAGATATTCCGTATGTTAGTTCCGAAGTCTTCATGGATCCGAGAAGCCTCGGATCATATCTACCAACTTTCCAGAACGTGTAGTAGGCTAATTCCCTAATATTCTTGTCATACGTCATTTTAACATGGGTACCAAAGTAAATATACGTTTCCTCATCCTTCGTCTGTCTATAAAAGCCTCGCTCTCGAATATACTATACTGAAGATGTAAGATAAACGGCAATATAGGATGTGACCACCGTACCGAATCAATTCGGAGTTTTTCGCCAAAGGTCAACGCCTGGAGCGAAGCATGGAGAGCAAGCACATGCACTGACATCACAGATGAAAGTGGATCGCTGACCATGACAGTTTAGCTCAAATCTAACGCCATCGGTAGCGCTGCCGAGGCTCTCGGTGACAATTCGCCGAGCTTTGATTCGCCATAAGTCGCCGTCATGGATAGCTTCATCTAATCTTTTCAATTTTCCCCCTTTTTCGCCCCCCCCCCACGAACCACACGGATTGGCTGCGAGACTTAGGGCGATTAGTTCGTCAAATCGCCTCATTTCATTCTTTTGGAGAGGGCGGAGAAGGAGACAAACCGAACCGCGAAGACCCATCCGATCGAACTCGCTCGACCCCGTTATCTACGGTCTTCACCATGGCGCAAGATAACCAAAACCAGCAGCCCACGCCCGCCCAGCTCAAGGAGGTAAAAGACGCCGTCCGGAAGCTCCTCCGCCAACCGGACTACGACGACGGCTCCGCTGGCCCAGTCCTCGTGCGCCTAGCCTGGCACTCCGCGGGCACATACTGCAAGGAGACGAACACGGGGGGATCCAACGGCGCCGGCATGCGGTACGAGAAGGAGGGCGGCGACCCGGCGAACGCGGGGTTGCAGCACGCGCGCGCCTTCCTCGAGCCCGTCAAGGCGAAATTCCCCTGGATCACGTACGCGGACCTGTGGACGCTCGCCGCTATCGTCGCGATTAAGGAGATGGGCGGCCCGCAGATCGCGTGGCAGGGCGGCCGCACCGATTTCACGGACGATAGCAAAGTGCCGCCGCGCGGGCGACTACCGGACGGTGCGCAGGGCGCGGAACATCTAAGACATGTGTTCTACCGCATGGGGTTCGACGACCAGGAGATCGTGGCGCTGTCGGGGGCGCATAATCTAGGGCGGTGCCATAGCGATCGCAGCGGGTTTGAGGGGAAGTGGGTGAACAACCCGACGCGCTTCTCGAACCAGTACTTCAGGGTGCTGCTCGCGAACGAGAGGGACTGGAGGAAGAAGCGGCTGCCGAATGGCGTCGAGCAGTTCGTGTACGTGGAGCAGGACGCGGATCTGGCTACTGCGGAGGAGGATGGCGAGAAGGTTGAGGAATTGATGATGTTGCCGACGGATATGGCGCTGCTGAGCGACCCCGCCTTCAGGCCGTGGGTCGAGAGCTATGCTGAGGATAAGGATTTGTTCTTTGAGCATTTCGCGAGGGTGTTTGCGAAGCTGCTGGAGCTGGGGATTCGTAGGGATGCGAGTGGGAAGGTTGTTAATGAGGAGAATGTCGAGGATGGGTATAAGAGCGCGCCGAAGAAGAGCGATACGGCGACTGCGCCTGGAGACCAGGGGCCCGGGCAGATAGGACATGAGGCTGGGCCGCTGAAGGAGGAGAATGAGAAGTTTCAGCGGAGGAAGAATGGTGCGAAGTTATAGACTATAGATGGCATAAGAGGTGCATGGTCTTTAGAGGTTAGAGGTGTATTACCAAGATATACAAGTTAGAGTAGAGCTTAGATTAGAGCCTGTAGACGGAGTGGCAGCACAGCTCGTGTAGAAACCATAGATCAGACCACGCAATAATACCATGGACATTGTTCAAGTCATCTCCAGCGCAATCCCTCGTTTCATCGCGAGGATTGTCTAAATTATCTTAGCAAATAGGACTAACGGTCATGTCAGTGGGCTACGCTTCTCCATCGTCATCATCTTCTTCTTCATCTTCATCATCCTCAATCTCTTCAACTAATCGTCGTCCTTTTCCTCTGCCTTGTCCTTCTGACTTAATACTGCGACCTGGCGTTTCTCTCATCTCCGAGTCACCCTCACCGTCAACACCGCTACCTTCATCATCATCGTCGTCGTCGTTATCTTCCCGCTCCGTCGCCAGACGCCGCTTAATCCTACGAAGCATGACCGGGTCGGGGTGGAAATCTTTAATTGTAACGTCCTATAGCGAAGTTAGCCATCCCCCCAGTATTAATTATATGATAGTGGTTGTATATACCTTGTTGCAGCCCGTCTGTGGACAACGTGCGCGTCCGCCAGGCTTGGTTCTAAGGAACTGGACGATGGAATCCTTCTCGAAGGTATGCTTGCAGACTGTACTTGTGTACGGGTCTTGCATAACCACCATAGATAAGGGACAATGAATATCCAGATGCTCCTCGGCGACAATCAGATCGTCGTCGTCGTCCCCCTCATCTTCGCCTCCATTCTGAGAAAACCACTTCGACGCATCGGGCAATGGCTTGCCATCGGCTCCGTGCACGGCATCGTGCCACAGGCGCTTGAACCCGATATAGTCGTTGTTCACGCCGTACTTCTCGTACAAGGTCATCGACGCGTAGTTCTCGGCAGCCTTTGCCTTAGTTTCCTTGAGCACGGCTATCGGGCCCATGAAATCAGCATCCGCCATATCATCATCCTCGTCCTCGACCCTGCCTCGCCGCATCCGAGCCTCTTGCTCGACCCTTTGCGCCGTCTCCCGCAATGCAACTTTGCCATCCTCCAGCTCAACTTTTAAGTCGATGACGCTTCGGACCGCGAGGTCGCACTCGTCCGTCAGCCGCGGAACGTCGTTCTTAAGCGCCAGCACGGCCTTTTCTTCAGCGCGCTCGCGGTCGTTCTTCTCGCCGTTCTTGCCGCGCTTCTCCTGTAGCCGTTTTAGGCTGTCCTTGCGCTCGGCGTACTTGTCGTTCAGGTCCCTAACGCTGGCGCTCAGTAGCTCGATGCTCTTGTTCAGCTGCTCTTCGTACTTCCGCGTGTCCTTATTCGTGGATAGTTGGGAGAGCGAGCGGATGGCTTCGGCGCTGAGAGGGGTGGAGAGGGGCTCGTAGTCGGGTAGTTCGACGGGGCCATCGTTGTGGGCGCGCGAGGACGAGGTGCTTGGGCGGCTGCGATTGCGCTCGCTGGTGGACTGGAGCCGACGGTTGATGATCGGCATGGCCGATTATTTTCACCTTATTCCCCTTTGTAATAAATCTGAAAAGGGCTAAGAGGTACGAAGAGGACAGCCTTCTGCTGAATATTTACTAGCTCCTATAGTAGTCTCAGCGACAGTGTAATGGGAGAAAATAAACGCCGTATTACGTTTTGTACGCGTCGAAGCGCGTCTAGTCATTAAAGTGTCTTAGATTAGATAAGGTATATCGCGGGGTATTACTGCTGTAGCACAAGATGGTGGGGCTCTCTCCAGGAAGTCATGATCAACCCCGTAATGTCATTACCATTACTTCATATGTAAGTCGATCGTACATGCCGTTCTTGCTCCATTCCCCAGACCCAAAAACCCTAGCTACCCAGGTATTCCCCTCTAACCGCCAATTTAGCTAAATCTAAATCTTCCTGTACAACCTTTTAACACCGAATACTCCCTCCATGTGTTTGTATCATTACAAAGTAAAATTGGTGAAGCCGAAGTAGATAAATAAATGGTGAGCCTCTCGGGCCCTTACTCTCCATAGTCACTTTCACTTCCATGCCCATCACATCCAGTCATCCTGTCATGGACAGCATATAACGCCTTAATCCACGTATCTAGCATTGTGTTCAATGCCCGCTCTTGGGCGTGGTCCAGATGCATATCGAAGATCTTGTCCCGCAGTCTCTCGTAAGCTTCTATCATGACCCACACCTGCAGTGATGATGTCTCAGCACTAGGACGAAGAGAGAGGCCGCTGACAGCCGAGGACAATTCGCGCCCGAGAAGGTCGAGACAGATCTGTAAGCTGTGGCTTCCAGGTGATGCTCGTCCTGGTGGGGAAATCAGCTCTCCCTTACGACGAATTACTCGCGGTGAAGGCGGCTCAGGTGACACACGTTCCTCTTCAAAGGCTACTAATGTGCCATCGTCAGAGTGAGGAGATCCGGCGGCCGATAGATTCTCGGGGATTTCATGGATGGTATCCTCCCCAGAGCTATAGTTGTTCACACTTGCGTGATGGGGGCCCTCCAGACGCAACGGCGATGATGGTTCATTCAGAATGGCACAGCTTGACTCTAGCAGAGCCCTGTAGGATTCGGCGATCTTCTCGACACTTGATACCCTGCGGGCTGCAGCCTCACGTTCTCGTTTTGAGCGACTTTCTAATTGCCCGATTTGATAGACAGGTGTCTTGGCGTACCGTCTCGATATCGAGGCCGTGGACGTGGAAGATGGAGTGATACAAGAAGCCCTCTTGTCAATTTCTTTCCCCGGCTTTTCTTCATTGACACTGAGATGCGCCAACTCGGGAATAACTGCCATAGAATGTCGCTGTGGCTTGTGGCTGGGCTGCACAGCAGGCTGGGCACGGCAGAGATAACCGCTCTTGCGAAGCTGCTCGAGCCATTTGCCGTCGTTGGGATCAGGTGTTTCTGGTATTGCCTTTGGAATCACCTTAGGAGTCGTCTTGTTATTCGTATTGATGACGGTGGTTCCGGTTTTCTTAGCGTCGTTTTGGTCATTGGAATGCCTGTACCAGCGTTGCTGGGTACCGATTTTCTGGAGCTTTCTCCGAAGCTTCTTGCCGGTGCCTTCCGGCTTTACGACCGGGGCCTCTGCGATCACCGTCGAACTCCTGTACCAATTCATTGTGAACTAAAAAGATTACATTACTAGGAAGAAATATCGAGTAGTGCACCCGATGTGGGCGGGAGAGCAGTACTATAAGATAATACGAAGTGCCTTTTTTTTTAGTGATTCTCTTGCCTACCTAGAGTTACATCAAGCCGCTTTTCTAGCGATGACGTTGGCGTATCGTGGGATTACTTGTGTGCCCACCGCACTTTCTAGTAGGCCAATACGAAAACCGGATTTGCATAGCCCGTAGGTAAACAACAAAGTCGCATTGGTTGACTGGCTGACCTGCATATGCAATAATGACGGCCATGTCCCATGCAACCCGCCAACTCGGGAGCCTTGTGAGCTAGATTGAGAGACAATATAATATTTCCTGTCAGCATGGACGAAAACAAAAGGTAGGTCTCGCCATCTTTTGCCCGAGCCTCGTGCATTCGGGCGGTGGATGTTTCATGATCCAAGCAGTCGGTTAATTCTAATCATTTCAACCACTCGTTCTGAGGGGGCCAAAAATAAGACTTCGTACGACTTAATCAATAGTCCAATGCTGTCGATGTATGCGGTTTTCGTGCATCGTATGCATTCCTACTTGGCGTGGCGAATGTCCCATCGTTCGATGGTCGATGGCAGGTTGGCAGCGTGTTATGCAGGGAAAATCTGCAAGGTATTACTGTGCAGTGAGACTAGCTTGAACTGCCAATACGAAGTCGGGTCGAGACAATTCGCTACGATTCGCTCACATTTGGGGTTGGCTGAGCACCTTCGATCTCCAACACCCAACCAAAAGCCAAAAGGGGCAAAACTTTTCGCACAGCTTGCAACCCAAAGCTGCAACCCCTCGATAGATTATCCCCGTTCCATCTATATTGAACCCGTCTCCTCGGGGTAGCATCGTCTGCATCCTTACCGAAACAACCCGGCGATTTAGGTAGATGCCTTGAGACAACCGCTTATTATTAGAAACCGCCCACGCGAGAAGACGGCGCGGTCCAACTACGAGAAAGCGACACCGCTATTCTCTTCCCCCCTCCGCATATGTAGGTCTGAACCACGTTCTGTAGATAAGATTCGGGGCGCTTGTCTGTGATACCCACGATTGTTGATTCGGCCCCCAGGTCTGGTTCGTTTGCCGATCAGGAACAGTTTCTCCCGGATATCTCGGATCCGGGGGCCGTTCCAGAGCCTTACCCCTCTGTAAGGCTGTCTTAGTTGGTGAGGGACCGTGTCTCGGTCTCCCCCAATTTCCCAGTTGTGACGTTCTAGGCAACTACGATTTATAGACTATCTAGGTAGGTATAGCCGTGATTAGAGGGTTCTGGTGAGCTACAACTATTACCCCAAAGTTCCTAGTCCATGATACTCGACGAATATGCCACTTGGATTAGTCATTAATGACTACCCTCCGTTGAATTCTATCACCAATCTAATACCAACCCTGTCCCTACCTCTACATCATCTCGTCAGAAACCGACTCTCTGATCACCATATCCCACCGCGCTCGTCTGCATGGTAATGTTAATAGATTGACAAGTAGGATTCGTCGGGAGCCAACCCCTGTTAGCCCCCAGAACCCACGAAACCAGCGTCTCAGGCGGATTACTCTCGTCCAGCTGGACGAAGCACAGATACCAGTTATTATAATTACGACCACGTGCTCCGCCGTTCGGGGTGTTAGCCGTACCGTTTCCGGTACTGTTACTCATGGCCGTGTCGTCAATCCCAGCCATCATCAGATTGCCTGTCTCGGAGTCGAACCCGAATGTCTCGGCCGTATTCGTTTGGTTGAGGACGGGCACGGCGACGTTCGTCCCGGGATCGTAGATCAGGCCGATCGGTCCGTATGCCGTGACTGTGTTTGCGCGGCTTGAGGCGGCTTGCTTGGTATCGTTGCGCCACGAGAGGTACCCTGCTGTGTAATCCTCCTTCCCGTGCGAAGTGAAGATGAACCCTTCGTCTGTTGACGGCGTCGCGAGGTCTCCTGCTTCGAAGCAGAGACCTAGTGTGTCTTGGCAGGGATATACGTCGCCTGAGAGTTATTATCAGGATTTATGAGCGTGAAATCATGATAGGTAAGGTGAAATGAAAGGGAGACGGTACCGGTAATTGAAGCATTGAAGAGGCTGCTGATGTGTAGCTGGAAGGGACCGTTCGCGAAGATCTGGGCCACAACGGCGTTCGTTCCTACCAATGCTAGGAGTCGTACTGCCTTCTGGGATGCCATGCTGGAGACTTCAAGTTCCTTCTATGCTCAGTATCTCCTTTTCGGCCTGTATGAGGTCGGTATTCCTGAGTTACCTCTCTGACATACTGCTATCTTTATACCAGGAAATGCCATGCCTGATACCGAATGCATTTTGGTCACCCCTTGGAAGTTGTAATAAGTCTAACCGAGAAGCAATTTCCCAGTCCGTTGACGTACTACGCAATGTGGGATGAGGCTGATTCAAGTGAAACGAGACAGGCTCACAATGACATTTGAAGGCTGTATCTCGCTTCTTTCACTCCGTGCTACCGGTTATCACCCTATCATAGGTAATTAGAGTCGGCGGGAGACTGTCGGATTAGAGTACGCACACTCCTAAACCAGTCGGGTCATTCTAATCCCCTGAGTTTATTAGTATTACAATTATGTGCCTTACCCTTGGGAATAGCAACTAAATTATGCATATTTAGATTGTAACAGCATTGGCCTTAACGAAGAGCGTCCCGAACTGCTAATTCGGGACCTCTAAAATTTGTACAACTCCACCCTATTGGAACTGTCTACCTTCTTGTGTGACCTTGGCTCAACCTGACAGGTATATGCCGTGCTACCTGTCTCGAATTACTCAAATCTAAGCGTTAAACATGAAGAGGTATACCTCGCGACATCATCTTTGAATGCGATGTCTCGTCACATTTCATATTGAGTTTGCTTACTATAGTCAACTACATTTGAGCACTCTCTGTTTTCTTTGGCGACAAGTTCATAGAGATGTGTGGGGAGCAAGCTTTACTTGGTCACGAGCCTCCACACATACTGCGGCCGTCTGGGTCCAGGTTACTGCAATATATTGGGCTGTTTTGGTTGGATCAAGGTGACGATGCGGAGAAATTGCGTTGTGCAACCAGCCCGGTAGTCTTATAGGGTTTACCGAAAGCTCACCTTCTCAACCTAGGTACCTAATCTCCCTAGATCTACATGTGTTCTTGCTGGGCCACGAACTAATAGCTACACATTGGAAACCATGTCGCCAGATATCCAGATATCCTAACCGGGGGTAGTCAGATTATGGTTACAAGGACGTTAGCAATGTGCCTGGGCATGGTTCGTTGCGTCTCTCGAATAAACTTGAAGGCCATAATGAATCCTATGTCCAATGATGCCCAACTCGAATATAACAGACAATTCAATTGATATTACAGTGCGAATACGATTAGGTGAAAGAATCGATATGCCTGGAACCCGACTTGGGACATGCCATTTAGATCGCAGCTAAAAGGTCCGAAAGCTTAGATACCTACCGAAATATTGTTCAGACAACCAAAGCAAACATATGAGAGGCGACCAATGATAATTGTTGGAATTATGAATCGGTGAGGTAGGCCTTTGATTTGCACTATCGATCAGACCATCTACGGTTGCGGGACTGGTGATGTTGGAAATCTCAGCCTAGCAGGTAATAAGTCTAGATCTCTTCTAGGCGCGGACCCTTAGACCAGCTAAGACCCAGTCGAAGTAATCACAAATGCCATGATTGGCTACCGGTACTATGTCAAAGAAAACTTTGCCCAATCAGAGTAGACATGATTACCTATCCCTTGAACAGAGTTCAACCAGTGATGTCAGTGGCAGGCTTGAATTGATAGGAATAGTCCCGTCTTCGACTAGATGGAGGCAATGGTATATAACTACAAATACCCTCTGCATTCCTTCTACTTTCTCGGTTCCCAAGACATTACAAAACACGAAAAGCTCTCTCCTCCATAAGACAATCACTAGCACTCAGAGTGAAACCGACATATACACAACAATCTTCCTACTTTCATCCGATCTTCGTCACACTCAGTCATAATGGCCACCGAAGTCTTGAAGGCTAAGCCCACCTGCTGCGGTAAGAACGCCGGGGGTGAGTGTGTCTGCGGTAAGTTAAAAGTCCTTCCTCGTACCTGAAAAGTATATCGCCTATTCTAAGATGTAAACTGACTCCATTCATCTTAGCCAAGCAAGCCACCTGCTCATGCGGCCAGAAGTCCGCTCTCTCGTGCACCTGCGAGAAGGCGCCTGTAGAGAACACCCTCAGCGGTGCCCGATGCTCTTGCCGTGCTCGGCCGGCCGGCCAATGCACTTGCGATAACGCCGCAATCGAGAATGTTCCCGTCGCCGGTAGCACCTGCGCATGCGGTTCTCGTCCCGCAGGTTCGTGCACGTGCGAGCGAGCTGACTCGGACTCGAACCCGAACGAGACTGATTTCACCACGAAGAAATAAGAGGTTTTTGCTACGATGATCTAAGATCATATTCTGGGCGGCAGTGGCACTTTCAGCTTGATAGCAATCTTCAATAGGGTTTCGCGGGGTTATCATGGGTTGGAGCATGGAGTTCGGTCGCTGGTAGTGGCAATACGATGGTTTTCATTTTTTTTCGGCGGAGGCTATGCGATTTATGAAAGCCATCTATAAACGATCAAGTACCTAAGTTAGATAGGTACCTAGGTAATCTACCATAACTTCATAAGGTAGTTTATCACGAGAGACCAGGATAAACAATCTCAAAATTCGCGATGTTTTAAAACATATGTTCATCGTCTGATATGTGTGCATGTGTGTTATCGATGGGAATTATGATTGGCTGATTCTTAGTGGTCAATGGTTGAAAACGGGAATGTCACTGCCCGGTAAAACTGATCCGAAGGCTAAAACGCAGGTAGGTACCTGCGAAAGTCTTTGTACCGTACCTCGGTAGCTGTTTAATACAAGCAACTTGACAATAATACATATGGCTGTGGCTAATTGAACCGATTGAATAAGAACAACCACTTTCAGCGCATTGAAAAACATAAAGACCATTGAAGCTACGTTAGGCACAGTAGATCTTTAAAAGGTAGGTGTTACACATACGGTATAATACATGTAATGATGCAGCTGCACATCTTGTACCGTCCACCGCTTTTCAATTGATCAAACTTATCAATTTTCCAATATTTCTGCCGGATCAAAGTCCTAAATCGACAAGGTAACCAAAGTACAGATCAGGTCAGTGCAGGGCGGTGAGGAAGCTATTCCAGCTGATCTAATATTTGATTGGATATTGTGGACCCACAAGAGCTGTAGCGAAAAAAGAAAAAAGAAGCTATTGTGGGGCTGGCGCGATCGATTCATTATTGTTTAGGTACAGTTGTACTTTTAGTACCCTACCGCGTTACATCAGTAAACTGCATGCGGCCTTGGGCAAGCTCAGCACAACTTTTCACATAAAAAATTCCTTCAGCGCGTTTTTCTTTCGCACAACATCAACCCACTACCGCGAACGTCCACCTTCTTTGTTTCTTCCTGGAACAATTGACAAGTCAAATTCGAGGCAAACAAAAGACTCACCTGGACTTGGTTTGAAACCACCACAGTCAGCTCCTTTCGCCTCATTCCAACACCCTATTACCCTATTAACACGCCCTTGTACTGGGCAAGACGCGCTCATTGCGTTACTTGCGCAGGTCAACTAGCAATCAGTCTAGTCACTCATATTTCACCCATACCTCGCCTTCCCACTGTCATTATACCTTACACCATTCTTCGTCATCAGCCCGTTTTCCGCCTCCCAACTCCATCAACCACACATCCGTGGGCACAAAAGGACTCACGTCCCTTCCACTTCTATCCCTTCTTTGACGTTTGTACCATACACAGCACACACAGCACACACAGCACACACAACACCACATCTATCCAAAATGCCTCCCAAAACCCGCAAGCCCGCAGCTGCAACAGCAGCCGCGAATAGGGGTCGCGTGCTCGATGGCGAACCTATTACAATCGACAACGAAGCCGAGATCAAAGCCCAGCGAGCTTCTGCTCGTCAAGCACAGGCAAAAGCTGCTGATCGTGGTCGTGCGCAAGATGGGGAGGAGCCTCCTAAGGCAGTTAAACCCCGCGCGTCTAAGCGCAAGAGAGCAGATGTTGAAGAGGCAGAGCAAGAGAATGAAACCAAAGCAGCTCCAGCTAAGAAGCAAACCCGACCTGGTCGCCCTGCGGCTAAAAAGCGTCAAGAGGAAGAACACGAAGACGAAGAACCTGAGGAGGAACGTCCGGCCAAAAAGCCTCGCGTCCCCAAACCTGCTTCGCAACCTACTGCTAAGAAGGGTCGACCTGCGACGAAAAAGGCCGCTGCTGAACCTGTTCCAAAGAAGACCACTGCTCGACCTGCTCGACCTGCTGGACCTGCTGCTGAACCCGCCGTTCAACCCGCCGCCCCCAAGGCGCGTACCCGTGGTCCCGGTGCGCGAACAGTTCCTTTCAACGAGGTGCCTTCGAAGCAACTTGATATCTTCGTCTTTGGTGAGGGAACATCTGGCGAGCTTGGTCTCGGTAGTTTGAAGTACGACGGCAAGAAGCCCATCGACGTGAAGCGACCACGAATCAATCACAACCTCAAGGGCGTAGTCGACATAGCTTGCGGCGGCATGCATTGTATCGCCTTGACCCACGATCAACGTGTCCTGACTTGGGGTGTCAACGATGACAAGGCGCTGGGCCGTGATACATTTTGGGAGGGCGGCACCCGCGACGTTGACGATGCTTCGGACGATGACGATGACGACGACACTGGCATTAACCCGAAGGAGAGCACTCCTGGACCAGTCGATCTTAGTTTACTCCCCGAGGGCACACGTATCGTCCAAGTCGCCGCTACCGACTCAGCCTCCTTTATCCTTACGGACGATGGCTGGGTTTATGGCTGGGGCACCTTCCGAGGTTCCGACGGCATCATTGGATTTAGCGAAGACACTCGAATCCAACCTACTCCTACTCTCATTCCGGGACTGAAGAACATAACTAGGCTGGCTTGTGGTTCGAATCACGTTTTGGCCCTGGATCAGAATGGCAAGGTCTTCAGCTGGGGAAGTGGAGGCCAATATCAGCTTGGCCGAAAGCCTCTTACCCGTCATGGAGGCCCCAGTGCCGGACTCAATCCCCAGCCGTGCGGGAAATTCTCCAGAAAGCATCGTGCCATTCACATCGGTGCCGGCTCTTACCACAGTTTCTACATCGACGACAACCACCAAGTCTGGGCATGGGGTCTAAACAACTACGCACAGACCGGCCTCAGCGAGAACACAGGAGAGGATGATGCCATGGTTCTTCAGCCTCAGATTGTTAGCTCGCTCGAAGACCAGAATGTCGAACAGATTGTCGGCGGAGAGCACCATTCAGTCGCTCGTACGGCAGATGGAAAGCTGCTCACATGGGGACGTGTAGATGGCCACCAAGTTGGACATCCCTCAAGCCTTTACACTGAGAACAATGCCGTGTTCGACGACAATGGCAAGCCACGAATTCTCTTGGAGCCTACTGCTATTGAAGGTATGTCTTTGCTCGTCTTACCGGCTCATGAACAAAGCACTCTAACAAAATCTACAGGCATCAAGACCAAGTTCGTCGCCGCTGGCACAGACACCAGTTTTGCCGTAGATGAAGCTGGCAAGGTCTACTCTTGGGGTTTCTCTGCAAACTACCAAACAGGCCAGGGTACCTCGGATGATATCGAGGTCCCGACGGTCATTGACAACAGCGCCATTCGTGATCGACAAATCATCTGGGCTGGTGCTGGCGGCCAATTCTCTGCCATTGCCGCGCAAGCTCAGGATGAGTCGCCTAAGGATGAGTTGCCCAACGGCAATTGAATACGGTATCAAGGAAGGACGCGATAGGATGCCTAGGGAGTAATGCACCGAGAACAGCGATTTTATCAGTACATACATTGCATTCACATTTTGACTCAGAGGAGAATCGAGTCGTCTGGGGGTTCTTAGCAGGCAACCTAGATTTTTGCTAGAGATTTGCTGGAGTCAGAGCAGTCATCAGGAAAAACGAATCCCCAAGGGATGTCGGAGCAGAGGAGAAACTCGTTGCTCGTTAGTTGTGCAGAGCGGCCAAAGTGTATTTTTATAATTGCGAAGAACGGGCCCACGATGTTTTTTTGCTGCTTTGCATGCTGTATTTTAGGGAGTGACCGTGCAAGTCACTTAAACAGGACGATTCAACTCAGGATTCGTGCCTCGGACAAAGCGAATATGACTCCCTATAAGTCCATAACCTCGCGTCCACAATAGCTGTCCAATAACAATCCACTGAACTTGACATGAGCATTGAAATAGTGATATGAGTTGACTACCTAGGTATAAAGCGTAGCGAAGGAATGTTGCTGGAGCAAATGAAGCGAAATAGCGAAACGCCGAAACGCCGACGATATAGTAAGCTTATTTAATCAGGTAAAGGCGAGCGACCTATATACGGTATAGCAGCCCATTTTATATCCCCAGTTACAGCGTTTTAGATCCATCTGCTATCGCGCTGGTCGCAGCGGCAATGCGCACTCGTGTTACCGAAATATGACAGTTGACGGGTACGTAGAATGCGTGGTAGTGACGTAGTGGAGAGAACTGTAGATATAGGATTCAGCATTAATAATGCACCATACATGAGGCCATATAGGTTGGTCATCATATACATTCTATCTCGTAACACATCGGAGTAACTAATGCCTACCTACCTAGGTATCTCATGTTTGCTTCTGATTTATATATTACCTAGGTATACCGGGAACAAAGATATGTTACACATATAAGCTGCAATACAACGTACTATATTTTTCAACTCCGAAGGGGAAACGGGAATAAACCGAAAATGCTGGGTCGCCTGTTGCTCACCTTAGATGCCCTGGGCTTGGGCTTCGGGGCTGTCATCGCTGATTGCTTCAACGAGACGCATATGTATAACCCGCGATGGCCGCCACATGCTAAGTAAGTTGATTTCATATTGATGACCCCTTTTGGTCAGCCAGCGTAACCATTCCTTACCCTCATATGTATCACCAAGTGGTGTACAAAGAACCCTATCGTACCCCCTCACTCGACTGGCCTATCATATATCCCGGCCTCATGCGTCATACACATAGGTACGAAACACATATTCTAACCATCTCCCAGGTTCCACAACGTCCAGACCGTCCTCCTCGCCGTATTCCTGAGCGGCCTGACGCTGTACTACACGTGGCGCGAGGCCAAGACCCCGGAGCTGCGCCGCGAGTTCCTGAAAGCCGCCGCTATCACGGGGTCCATCTACTGGATCGCCGGGTTGCTCAGTATTCTCCCGCCGGGTACTATGGGTGTCGATCCTGAGTTCGGAGGCCCCGCCTTCCCGCAGGCGAAGGTGTTCGTTGGGCTTATGATGGCGGGGTTGGTGGGCGCTTGGATGGAGTTTCGTTGACGGAGTTGGGGTCTGAGGTAGGTAAGAAGTCGGCAGAGCTGAGATTTTAGAGTAGTCTTGGGAAAAAAGGCGTTATGAGGTTCTGATTAGCACGTCGCTGTGAAGTTGTTTAGTTATTAGTGGCGCGCTTTGGGTGAGGTGTCGATTGGGTGTTGTAAGAGCTGGTATCGTGCTGTGTAATGTACTCTAAACGATTCCGCCAAAAAGATACGGGAGAGGATTAAATAGGAGAAATCTCAGCTCTGTATATAGTAACATGCATGAAGTTTCCAACCCAAGCAAGGATGGGAACGTTTCAAGTCTCCGGCGTGATATAAGCTGTCGAAGACGAGGGATATTATAAGCACAATGTAGACTACCTTCCTATGTAGTTGACAAGGGGAAGGTAGACAGATCCTATCACAACATTACTGTGTCCCTGGAGACTAGAAGATTTATCCTTGAAAACGTCTCAGTCTGTCTTAGCTACCCCTCTTGCGGGCTACTTACTATTCAAAATTTCATGGAACTTATCTAGAGCCTCCTGCTTATAACTTGCCATGTCTTTCCCGTAGATGAAGTTCCATCTGGGCGCTAGCGCGTCTCTCAACTTCTCAGGATCTAAGCCAACGTCTTCGGCCTGGCCGCAAAGTATCTTGCCCGTTTCTCTGCTCGAATCAATTATTCGCTGAGCTCTTGGTAGTCTTACACTACTGTAAGTGCTGAATGCTGCTTCGATTTCCCGGTGTGATTTGGCATGTTTGAGCAATGTCCCGAGGATCATAGCATCTTCAATGGCCTGGCCAGCTCCGGAGCCTTGCCACGGCGTCATAGCATGAGCTGCGTCACCGGCGATGCAGACCCGGCCATTCGAGTAGGTAGGCGTAGTCTTATGCTCCCACTGCGAATAACCTTGCTGATCTTGTTTATCTAGCATAAGCTATAAGAATGTAAGTTATCTTGAAGCTCAAGCGAGACAGGGTCTCTCACATCTATCATTCCTTTGGCGATGGATGAGTCTGGCCAGCCACCTAGAGTTTCGGCCATGAATTCCCTCGTGAGAGGCCGTTTTCTGCCATCAGGTGGAGGACCCGTCTCAACACCTGTCACGACGCACTGAACCATGGTGCGGTTCTCCAAGATATCATGCATTATGAGTGCCCCGGGACCAACCCAGCCGTATTGTCGATCTAATTCGAAGTATTCTTCGCCTAGAATTGACTTTGCCTTGTCAAACGGCACTAGATTTCGAGAATCCCAGAACCCTGCTGGGGAAGCTGCATACTTCCCTTCAGTGTCTTGAAGGACGTGTTGACGGACTGTACTGAATATGCCGTCTGCACCGATGACAGCATCGAATTTATCAACAGAACCATCCTCGAAAGTCAATTTAATAGCCTCATCGCTGATGTCGATTTTAGCCAGCTTCTTATTGGCGTGTAAAATTGCATCCGGCAATGGAGCAAGTAGCTCGCGGAGAATGGAGGCACGATGAAGGACGATTCCAGGATCTGTACCTGCCAGGTCGAGGACAAGGCTCCCAGCAGCTTGTCCTGCACCCTGATGGATTCAAGATGATAAGTACTACGTCCCGCGAGGTTGCATCTCACACAATGGTTGGAACTTTAAGGGGGTCGGGGCAGTACTGACTACCATAATCCGAGTTGAGTTCATACGGACACCCCCTCCCTTGCTCAGCAACGTCCGTTTTACATCATCAGCGAATATTTGGTTCAGCGCATTCTGCGAGCTGACAGATAATCCAACTGCCGCTCCACGTTCGGAGAATTCGGGGGCTGATTCGTAGATATGAACTTCGAGGTGGTCAACGTCTATCAGGGCGTTTGCGACAGTTGCTCCGGCGAGTCCACCGCCAATGATGGCGATGCGTATGTGGGTTGCATTCGACATCGTCAAATTATAATATAGAACTATGCAGCTTGGTTAGTTCTTGCTGAGACCTGAAAGAAGATGGTGGTCATCGCGTGCGGCCGTTGGTGAGCGTCGCATGCTTGTTGTCAACAGGGTCTCCTCCCTTACTTCCGAAGTTGTGGGTGCTGAGCTGCCGTGTAACTTGAACAAACGATATGCCCGCCACTGTCTCATCTACCTAGCACTTGCTGACCACTTACCGCGGAGAAGATTGGGTCTGCGCCGTTCCCGAGAATTTTTTCTCATGTAGACTATATGGAATTGCTGGTCGGAAAGCTGGAGCTGATACGGCGGTCGGGCCCTTGCAATTTATCAACCCTAACAAATCATGACCGACTTCGATGTTCGTCTGTAGCTTTGATCCTGAGAGATCTCGTATCCCTACTACTAGTGATAGAACCCAATGAATAAATTCGACTTAGTACCAAGTACCTATTTCAGTGAGACTAGTATTGAGACGTGATTGGAGATAATCCCGGCATGAAGTTTTTTTACATTGCGACGAGCTGGTTACACCGACACCGTGTCGCACACTAGGAAGTACATGTGAAATTTAGCCAGTAAACCATATTCCAATGTCCAGAGTCGCATCTATGATTCCGACGCATAGCGCCGTGGCTTCAAAAACGTAGGGTCCGTTGGGACCTTTCTTGAAAGTGCCCATTCCTCCAATACGTTCCACTTTATACAGACTGATTTCGAGTTGGATTTAGTTGCTGGTCTCTCGGCTGCTGGATTATGCTCGTCCCAGTAAAATGAATAGATTGCAGTATTGCCATAACACATGATAGTCAAACGCAAGGTCTCTAGGCAGTGGTCTGCGTGAAGCCGTCAGTATTTGAACTCAGGGATATGGGTTTTCGTTGATATACGAACCGAGATGTTGTCGGATGTATTCTTTTTGATTCTCTGCGAGGTTTGGATAGTATCTTTCTTGGAATAGGTAGAATCGTAGTTGTCGCTATGAAATGTTAAGAAATCCGACTGAACTCCTAAATCACAGTACATACCAAGCAATGGAGCTCATGGTATACACCAAGGTTAGCGAGATAGCCGCCATCGGCTAGTTCGGCCTCGTCTTCGCCTCGGAATGTCTCTCCAGCTTTATCCAACTCTTCACGGCTCGCATTGAAATACACAGCTGCTCGCCGTTAATTGCCATGCAGTTGTCTTCAAGGAACAATGACTTACGTAGTATGAGCTCGTCCCAAGCTTTGTCTTGCTCTGTGGAAGGTGGCCCTGAGTATTTGCTATATCTGCTATGATTCGTGGTATGTTCGGCATTGATTTCATACTCTATGTGTTCCTGAGCCGGAGCTAGATATCGTCAGTATCTAGGCATACTATGGACTCAGTTTACAGGTTGATTTACACCAAGTTCGTCCGTCGATAGGACGACCATCGTGCCTTCTGGTGTTGGCCAATACTAAAACTATGAGTATTACTAGAAATAGGTGAAGGATAATCATATATAGACGCTGGGAAGTCAGCGCCTTAGCAATCTTGCTTGATGGCCTCGCGGACGGTAGGCGATATGCGTCGGATTTCTCTACCAACGGTAGAGAGTCTGTCTCTTCTGCTGAGATACTAGATCGTAGAGAACTTGGAGGCATTTCTTCGAAACTTGAGGGTAGATCAAGAAGAGGGTGAGAAGGTTGGAAAGTAAAGTTAATGATTGCAACTGCTACAACGATATCAAAAGTCTGAGTGATAGGATAATATTATCCAGGAGGTGGGTAGCTATGTGGATGATTCAATGCGCTACTTCCAACCTGGACTATTACTTCCGTGTCGCGTTCAAGTCCTGGATGAAGAGCGGTGAGTTGGCATGCGTTTCCTTCTACTAAGAGATCGCTGATAGCAGCCGTGCGCATTGTACTACCCCCATTATTTGAGATCTGCAGATCAATATCTGAGTCTAGCCTTTGAGATGAACCGATGTCCGATACGACCTTCTCATCACACTGGGCGGTCTCATTATGTGGTAGCAGATACATATATAGCTCTCGGACCCAAGTCCGAGGTTGAAGGCAAATCTAAACCAAACTATTCAGTTTCAACTGTTTTAAGAGTCTACTTTCGACAATTTCGATCTCAACCTACAACTATGCGCTTCTTCACCGTTTCCATCTACACAATCGCCCTCGCATTCGGCTTGGGTAGAGCTGCTCCTCTGCCATCAGGTAGGCGCTTCCTCTTACCACAGACCGCGAGCTGTTTCTGATAACTTCTAGATGCTGTGAGCTTTGGGCATATTACTGATGCCGATAGGCCACTCGCTGAAGGCAGCGTAAAAGAAGAGGCCAGAATACTTTAAGAGGCAAGATGGACCGCTGTCGAGAAAATGAGCCATTATGTGCAGGAGCACATGAACAATGTAAATATTTCAATATTTTTACTCATGTACCGATTTTGAGATCACTGAGAATAACCTGAAGGTAGAAGGTAATAAAACCGTTTAGGAGAGAGGGAAGGAAGAAATTGGAGAGGGTTACTCCCCATGGTTACTGAGACACTCATTCAAACAACTGTATTCTGTTTCACAGACCTGTTCGACGGCCATCACACACTGAAGTACCTAGGTACCTTTTCTCCTAACTCGTGTCTCGGCTTGTAAAAGGGGCTTAGCCCCCAATATCAGAGAAATTAAGACATTCATAGGTAGGTACTCTTCTGGGTTACACATATACCAATCGACGACTCACTGATGAGCTTACGTCTACTACCCCTCAATTTTCACACCGTAATCTAACGAAGACATCAGCATCGGGGAATTATGGGATGCGTAAGCCGGGGTTGAGAAGGAGGGTATCGTATTATGTCGATCCTTGGGATTGGTTTTTCTTTTGCTTCGTGAGGTAATCTGTGTAACACGAACTCGTACATGCTGTACGACCAGCCGCTGACCACATGAGGCCGAGTGAAGAGCCGGTAAGGCACTCCTCGCGCGGATTGTTACCTCCGCCTAGGCTGTGAATTTTATGCATGTCTCTCCGACGAATATGATCAATGAATTACTTATTGATGTTCTGGTGCCTACCTAATCACCTAGATAGTTGAACTCTCCGTAAATTGATCACTGTTCAACCATATTCAAGTTTACTTAGGTAGATTTCTTCAGCTGTCTGCCAAATCATTATCCTGCTAGGAGAATCTCCCACCGAAAATGACCCAACACTATTACCAACGACCAGGCCACGTCATTGCTGCAGGAATGGGCTTATCAGTGGCAGACATAATCGTGGTTGGGTTAAGATTCTGGCTACGGAAACGTCAAAAGCTACCCCTGAAGCCGGACGACTGGCTGATGTTACCGGCTACAGTATGCTCACAATTCAAATGGGCGACTTACCTAATCACAAGCTGATCAATACCATAGCTTATGACGTTGGGCATTGGGATTTCTTTGGTATATGGTGTTTCACAGGAAGCACTTGCGTATCCTACGAAAGTACCCGCCGAATCCACTGGCCATGCCTTCGAAATCGAAACTGAACAAATTGCACTGGCTAGCAAGGTATGTGATCGCATCTGCAGCGCCATTGAAATCTAGAACCACCTAATAATGATACTAGATCGAATATGCATTTACTTTGTTGTATGTCTTGGCTGTTGGATCTATTAAAGCTAGCTTCCTCTTCTTCTACCTCCGGATATTCTCTATTGGAAATGGAAGGGTGCGTTTTGTGCTCATTGGATTGGTTGTTCTCGTCGCCCTATGGACGATTGCCTGGTTGTTTGAATCTATTTTTGATTGCAAGTTGAATTTCTGGGCTATCTGGGGAGCGGTCGATGACCTGAAAACTGAGTGTGTCGATACATTGGGCGCTGATTTAGCTCTCTGTATCACGGACTTCGTCATGGACGTTTTCATAATCATCGTTCCTATTCCACTGGTAAGTGAAACCTACTTTCTCCTCTATTTCTGACGGATACTGTACGCATTCGATAGCGAGTCGACCCCCTAACCTTCAAGTAGATCTGGCGCTTGAAGCTATCGACCGGCAGGAAAATTGCTACTAGTTGTATATTCCTTCTAGGTGCAGTGTAAGCGTCAAGCTCAGAAGAATTGCTGGTTAAATTCTCACATCTTTAGTTCTATTGCGGCATCCCTGACTCGACTTATCGTAACGGCTCAAGTCATTGCAGTCGGGTTTGCCCCTGGTGCTGACGACATTCGTAAGTTACCTACTCACATTAAATAAAGTAAGATCAATAAGTATATCTGACGACGTTAGTTGTAATCACCCTCTATCTCTATTGGGGGATGGTTGAATGTGGTATCGGAGTGCTTGCCGCTTGTATTCCAACATTAACTTCCCTCTTTAAAGGATTAACATGGGCATCTGTTGTTGCCACAACGAGAAGTTTTATCGGTAGCGACCGTTCCAGAGCAAGTTTCGCGAATCTCGGCGACGCTTCGGTTCCAGAACATACTCTGGTCGATCACCAATACGACAAGCACACCACCTCCACTAGGTCAAGCTCAAGGCGCCATCTTCCTATTGTTGTTGATGACGAATTCATACCCGGCCCAGAGTCTTATCCTATGCATGACACGGTTAGGGCTAGAGAATCCGTGTGAATTAACGAATCGTGGCTACGTTGGATACAAGGGAAAACCGGCTGGTACTACGTCAATAGAACCGGTAGCTACATGAATAATACATGCAGAGATACTACTTACGTCTCCTCTTCTATAAGGTCTATGAGACAGACACAAGGATGCGTTTTAGGGATACCATAATTACCTACTTTGGAAGTTACTATTGGTACCTCATAAGGTTCGATCCCACCATCGTGAAGGTTGCGTTCGTGTCAATGCAGTCATTGAATCCAATTGAAATTTCGTTTAACTGACGGTCTAGATAGGAAATTCGTTAGGTCATAATAACTAAATCCGCAGCCGCTATGATGCGATGAAATCTTGTAAGTCGTACGTAAGGCAAGAAGGCACGCGATAGATCAATGAAAAACATATTTCCTGCCAATCCCTAACTCCCAAAAGAACACAAACAATTTTCCCAAACTACACAGCCTTTTGGGACTCACTCTCAAGCTTCTCAGCCAACTTATTTGCCACAAGTTCCGCAAGCTGGACGAGCGTTCCCGTTCCGATGATCTCCAATGCACTCAACGTGAGCCCGAATGCCCCCTTAAACCAGCGCCGTAACTCGATGGCCATTAATGAGTCGAGGCCCATCTGTGCCAGCGTCGTGCTAGTATCTACCTCTTCATCAGGTCGGAGGAGGAAGTCGTAAATCTTCCTGCCGATCTCGTGGGCTAAGAAGTCGATGCTGCTCGCTTCATTTAGCAGGGCTGTTCCGCCCTCGGCAGCCACCCGCGAGAGGAATTCCTGCAGCGCGTCGCTCTCGTTGGCTTTGGCTGGGCCTTCGGTGCGTACGTTGTGGTAGATGCCCATGCGTCGGTCTCGTCGCCACATCGTTCGGCTGTTCGGGTCATCAAGCCCCTGCTCTGCCCGTAGACCCATTATCACCTGTGCGCTGTTGTACCACGGTGTGGGCGGGACTGCGAGAGGCGCATCGGCCTTGGCATCTGCGGGATAATTATCTAGGAGACTTAGTTCGAAGAAGTCCAGGAACTCGCGCTCGCTAAGCAGAGATAGGCCTTGGGCCTTGATGTTATGCATCGCATGGGCGTTCTCAGCTACGAATCCAACGTCTCTTACGGGGCCGATGTTGAGAACTGAAGCTGGTAGGCCTAGAGAGTGCCGGTATCGACAGAAGGCCTCGATGAACATACTCGCTGCGACGTAGTTGCCTTGTCCGAGAGAATCGGCGACGCTGACAAGTGAACTTGCTAGGAAAAAGAAATCCAATGTGCTTGATTCGAACGCCCGGTGGAGGTTCCAGGTCCCGTCGACCTTGGGTGCCAGTGCGTCGTTCCATTGAGACCATTGCATGTCAACCATTGGTACGTCCTGTGCGTCTTTATTAGCATCAATTTAAAATCTGGTATAGTGAGGAAGCTCTTACTCTTAGGACCATCGCTAATTGTATCACTCCCTTGATAGGAGTCTTTGAACGCCGGATCGCCTCCTGTACGTCGTCCATCTGGTCAACGCGTCCGGCGACCGCCGTTACTGCGCATCCCATGGACTCTAACTCTAGGAATAAAGCCTTGCTAACGTCGCTAAGACCTGCACTACGTGAAAGGAATGTCAAACTCCGCGCTCCTCTCTCTACCATCCACGTCGCTATGGATCTACCTAAGCCTCCTACACCACCTACGAGAAGGTAGGTAGCGGTAGGATCGAATTCGATGTGGCGGCGTTGAGGTACCGACTCGATGGTTACACTAGAGCTTGGCGGAGGGAAGGATACGGTGACTTTGCCAAGATGATCGCCATCCTCTAGGTGACGGAACGCCCTCGATATCTGTTTCGCATCAAAGGTCGCAACAGGCTCAATTGGCCGGAGCAAGCCTTGATTGTAGAAGTTGATAAATGAGTTCAATAACCTGATCAATCGTAAGCACATCCGAAATGCGAAATCAAGGCACCAACAATATGTGAAACTTACCTCCTCAGCCACTTTGGCCTCTCCCTGAACTCGGAAAGGTTCACGCCGTGGTAAGAGCGATTCTTCGCGAACGGCAGCATGTTCAAGTTTCCGGAGCCCATGGAGTCTCGCAAGCCGAGCTCAATCATGATGCCGAACTTGGCCACGCAACGCCAAGACTCGTGTAACAGTTCTCCAGAAAGCGAGTTAAGAACTAAATCGACGCCACGGCCATCCGTCTCCCGCATTATACCCTCGGCAAATGACGCGTCCCGAGAGTTGAAGATATGAGAGCGTGGAATTCCGAAGTTATTCATGAGGTATTCGACCTTCTTCTCGCTGCCGACAGTGGCGTAAATCTCGGCCCCAAGCATTTTGCTCACTTGTAGCGCCGCGAGGCCGACGCCACCGCATGCTGAGTGGATCAGCACGCTTTGACACTGCTCCAGCCGCCCGATGTCGATGAGACTGTATATTACTGTACCGAAGCACACGGGGATCGTGGCGGCGGACTCGAAAGACAGGTTGTCGGGGATCTTCATGACGATCTCGGCGGGTGCCACGTTCCGAGTGGCCAGACAGCCATTACATAGAGCCATGACTCTGTCGCCAGGCGCGAGATCTGTGACCGCGGAGCCGACCTTCCGGATAACGCCTGAGAGCTCGTATCCGAGAGGGATGCGGCCTGGCGTGCCGGATTCGATGATTCCTCTCGCGAGGACGACATCACGGAAGTTAAGACCGACGGCTCTTGTTTCAATCTCAACATGATCCTCAGGCAATTCTAGCGGAAGGGGTTCGTCGATCCAATGGAGTGTTTCCATAGACCCGACTTTTCCGACATTTAGAGCCGTCCTCTTGTTCTCGGTTGCCATTTTCTCCTCCTGAACACCACTGCCTCTCTTCAGTTTGTCCGTCAGGGAGAAAGGATGGTATCTCGGAATGCAGACCTGCGAGTTCTCAACAGCGAACTCCCGGTCGGGGCCTAGAGTTCCAACGTCCTCTTGCGTGCGGATCTTGTCGAATACCCCAAAAACCAGGTCCGTGAAGCGCGGCTCATTTGCTTCAATCTCAAGGGTGCAGAGTCCCGGCAGCTTCTCGGCTCTCAAAGTGCGAGCAACGCCGATGAATGTCGCTAGTCGGGGATCCTCAGACCGGACCTGGACCGGTCGTGTGAGCCAGAGGATCCTCTGTTGCCCGAGCGCTTTCGCGAATGTTTGGAGATTGGCGAAAGCCTCCTCGGTCAAGTTTACAAACCAGTCGCTCTCGAGGTTCAGACACGAGATGATGTCCTGTTCTAGAGGTGGCGTCGATGTTAAGCGACATGGTGTGACTTCCCAACCCGATTCTTGTAGAGATGTTATAAGAGTGCGAGCTACCTCTGATTTTTCATCTTCGCATAGGAGAGTGACTTGCTTGGCTGAAATCACGCGTTTTGCCTCCGGTCGCGACACGATTGTGACAATTTGATTGTAGGGCTCTTCGTCGTCGGAGACGAACGAGTCCACACCAGCGAAACCAGCGCCCTTTAATTCTCTGTCCCAGCGTTCAACTGGTATCAGAGGGTTGGACGGTCTGGCGTCGGCCTCGCCTAGCCACCATCCGGCAAAGTGGCCGAACATGTAATTCGCCGTGCGCAACGTGGGAAGAAGTTCTGTTAGGACCAGCATCCCGTCCGGCTTTAGAAGCGACTTAATGTTGCCTAGTGTCTCCTTGATAAAAGGCGTCGCGTGCACGACATTCGCTGCCAGGATCAAGTCGTACGACCCCTTTTCTCCGCCTTCGAATCCCTGTTCAAATGGCGACTTGCTGATGTCGAGCACTTTGTACTCCATATTAGGCGCGTATGAGAAGCGCTCGCGCGCCTTGACCAGGAATCCGGACGAGACGTCGGTAAACGTATAGACCGAGTACGCAGGAAACCCGCCCTCGTCGACTAGGTCGCGCAGGATGAGCTCGGTTGTGCCGCCCGTGCCAGCGCCGACTTCGAGGATGCGCAGGTTCGGGCGTGAGTTGGAGAGCAGACGCACAAAGTCGCCGTATCCGAAGCTCGTGTGGTTGTAGATCTCCGTAAGTAGGTTGTCCTGCATGAGCACATCGATGGTTTCGCGAGAGCCAGAGAAGAGCTCCACTGCGTGGTCACACACGCGTTTGATTCCGATGGACAGCGCGCTATGGTACCCCGTCTTGAGGATCTCGAGGTGAGAATCAATCATAGCCTGCTGCGCCTCGGTGCTCAATTCTAGCATTTTTCTTGCGTTGTCTACCAGCGGGAATGAGTCCTTTCCGTCGGCGGCATCCGCAATCTCCTTCTTCATCCAGTCGCGGAGCTTGGCAAAGTGAGGCTGGCACGCTCCAATTCCTTCGACCTTCCTTATCTCCTCCATCATACATAGAAAAGAGAGCTCTTGTTGCATTTTGAGATGTTCCCGGTCGGGCTTGGGCGCCGCGAATAGAGCTCTATGGTCCACGAAGTCGAAATCGGGAAGCCATTGAACGTGCGCTGCGGCGTGCTTGTCGATGGAATCCGTGGCCTCGTCGTCGTCCTCGAGGGGCGCTAGTTGCAGACCACGCATTCGCAGAGCTAGACGCCCGTCTGCGACGAACTCGACTTCGCCGAGTCGAAGGTCGCCTTTCTTGGTCCAGGCACGCGCGTGCATCTCTGCTGCGCCCTTGGAAATAATGAACTCCTCGATAGATGTGGGCACATAGAGGCCGTCGAAGTTGCGACACAGACCCTGAGCTACGGCAATCATGAGCAGTTGCAAGCACCCATCGATTGCCACCGGGTGTAGAGTGAATGGTGCGGATGCGTGATTATGCTTATCGACCAGCTTGGCCTCGGCGATCTGCTCAGTGGCGGATGTGGTTATATCCGTGAGGGACTGGAACTCGGGACCGTACACGAATCCGTTGTGCTCCATAGATTCATAGAATGTTTGGCTTGACAGCTTACGAGGTAGCTCCCTGGGGCTCCAGGATGGAGTGTCGCTGGGCGCCTCGATATGCTTGACCTCTCCCGTACAGTGCTTGATCCAGATAGAACCACTGTATGAACTGACGTTGAATTCGTACCATTGAGACTCATCCGAGTCAGTGAGACGTTTCCGACGCAGCGTAGTGATAATCTCCACTGGCTTAGAATCGGTTAGGACAAGAGCCGTGCGGACGACCACATGACGGAGGTGGTAGCTTGATCCTGCGTCGGCGTCAGCTACTTGGCGCACTGCCTCGCCGGCTATTGCAACGTATCCAGCAAAAGGAAAGATAACGTCTTTTGCAACTTTGTGGTCGACGAGCCAGGAAGCATCGTCGAGATGTAGAACGTTTCTCCAGAGCGGCTCGGCGTCTGGTGACTGGGTATCCCTGACACCAAGGATACAATGGTGGGGATACTTGCGATGCCGCCACGCTGTGGATAACCGGCTCTCGTTCCAAAACGACTGTCCGCTATGATCCCAAGCATATGACGGAAGTCCCGGGACGACGCGACCGCCCGTGAAGAGCGGGCTGAAGTCGATGTTGACGTTCTCCTGGAAGAGTCGGCCCAAGGCGGCTAGGAAGGATACGGCGCTGTCGCTGCCGCGGTTCTGTGAAGCCACATAATTGCATTGCCATGAACCCGCAGTGCAGATCTGGCGGAGGGGTCCTGCTAAGGCGCCGTGAGGGCCTATCTCTAGTAAGATATCGGAGTCGCCTTTTAGCTCAAAGAGGTTCTTGACAGCCGTGCTGAAACGCACTGGTGAGACTAGGTTGGCCACCCAGTACTCCGGACCCAGGTCAGCTGGGTTGTCTATTACCTTGGTGGTGACGCTTGACATAAACAATGAGTGAGACAATAGGGTCGAGCTATTATGAGAGGAGTCCTTTTCCTGTTTAAGGAGGTGGAGATACTCCTTTGCCAGCGGCTCCATATGATCTGAACGATAGTTAATGTTAAAGATCTATTGGGCGTGGGATGGCTTGGGGAGTTTCAGGGTCTAAGTCAAGCTTCACTCACGAGAATGGTATGCCATATCAACTTTTAGTAAACGAGCAAACGTGTCCGGTTTCACTGATTTGGTCGTAGACACAACTTGTTCCACCAGTGCGCGATCTCCAGATATGGTTGTGCTTTGGGGGCTGTTCTCACATGCGATCACAACGCCCTCCGGCAATAGCTTTACTACCTCCTTAGGCCCAAGGCCAATGGCGGCCATTGAACCGTTCTTGGAAGCATCCATCGAAGAGACGAGACCACGATAATACGCTGCCTTGATTGCGAACGCGAGCGATATGTACCCCGCGGCATAGGCCGCTGCAATCTCCCCACTAGAGTGACCTACGACTGCAATTGGCGTGACCCCGAGGCGTTTGAACAGGCGGAAGATGGCAATCTGCAACGCGGTACACATGGGCTGAGATAAGCTAGCTTTATTTATATCGCTGATCTCAACAGGCTTGAGTATCTCAGCTAGGGGCAAGGAAAGAATGAATTAACGCCATGTTCTATAATAGTTCGAAAGGATCGGGAGGCTTACCTTCGAGTGTCCATCGCGGAGGTTTTGCGGAGTGCCTCAAGATGTCATCCATATAATGAATATCCTCGCGAAACTCAGCATTAGTTACGAACAAATCCCTCCCCATTCCGGCCCATTGGCTTCCCTGTCCAGTGAAGACCATCGTGACTTTACGATGGGATTTTCCTGGCGCTTTGAGTATGCTGGAAATGTCTACTATTTTCTCGCCGGATTTTATCATAAAGGCTCTATGTTGGAGCCATTCGCGGCGAAGCGCCAACGTATATGCGACATCATACGCGGCTGAGGGATGCTGAATAGCATATTCTTGGTATAGTTCTATTTGCTTCTTTAGTGAGTTTTGACTATTCGCTGATAAGACGAGGAGTTCTGGTCGCTTTGGTGCCTCCAAGGGCTCTCTTGGTCCTCTCAAACCGGGAAATGAATCTACGATGATCTTTATGGGTATAGTGAGTAAAAGCCACTCATAGGGATTAGGTGATATTGCTCACGTGTGCATTAGAACCACCGATACCGAAAGAATTCACACTGATCCTTTCGGCTTTATCAGCCGGAAAAGGGGTAGGTGCCGTTGGCACCGTAAGCCTCTTTTCCCCAAATGGAACTGCAACATGAATTGTTAGCTCGGACAATTCTTATCAACTTTCAGTAAATCCAAGGTTAAAGGCTCACTCTTAGGGTTGGGGGTATTAAACTTGATATTAGGGGGTATAGTTCTATTCTCTAAAGCTAATACAGCTTTGATTAAACTGGCAAGGCCGGCGGAACCTTCGCAGTGGCCTATATTTGGCTATAAACATACCCGCGTCCAACCTTGGCCGTATCGGCTAAGTAGGACACGAGACAATTCGGTTAGCAGATGGCAAACAGCAAGGGGAAAAGGCAGCTCGAACCTTTACGGAACCGATATAAACTCCATCTGTGCCGAAAACTTCGCCAACCGCGGATGCTTCGATTGGGTCTCCAACTGAGGTTCCGGTGCCGTGACACTAAATTGCTCAGAGCGTGGTTAGCTAGACGTGGGGTGGCTAATGGGTGGGTAAAGGGGTAGACGCACCTCAACAAATGCGGTTTCGGTCGGGTTGAGTCCTGCGTCTGCATAGATCTTCCTTATAAGTGATTCAAGGGCTTCCCCCTTAGGGACGAGCATTCCTTGGCTTTTCCCATCGCTATTAGCTGCCGTACCCCGGATGACTGCTCTAATAGGGTTCCCGTCCCGGATGGCATCCGTAAGCCGTTTGACATAAACGGCGGTGATTCCTTCGGCTCTAGCATAACCGTTCGCGGAGGCATCAAAACTCTTGCATGAGCCATCCGGAGACAAGACGCCTTCCGAAGTCATGAGCACAGTAAGAGCAGGCCCGAGGATGAGGTTCGTGCCAGCTACAACGGCGGCGGAGGCATCGCCGAATTGGAGTGCTCTACAAGCCTCATGTAGAGCTATTAGCGACGCCGAGCAAGCTGTTCTGATGACCATACTGTGGACGCAAGAGTCAGTCGGGATTCAGGGGTCATTGGATACAACAGGTTAGATGACTCACCTCGGCCCGCAGAGATTATACTCATAAGAAACCCGATTGGCCAGCATCCAGTCTCCGGCGCCTGTGACAAGGTGGTTACCGGTTTGCTGGGCATCCTTGTTCTGCATATGTTGCCACTCCTCGCCAAAAGTACCTACATAGCAGCCGATCGGCTTGCCGCGGTAGCTTACTTCCCCGGCATCTTCGAGACACTCCCGGGTCACTTCTAACAATAATCTCTGCTGGGGATCGCATCTCTCCAACTCCAGTTGGGTCATAGAGAAGAGAGAAGGGTCAAAACGTGACAGGTCATCTTCTAGATAGTAACCGAACTTGGTCTCGATACGTTCTTTGCCATCGAGGGAGCCGTCGAACCCCTGAGCATTATACCGGCTGCTCGGGACCGGGCCGCGCGCGTCGCGGCCATTGACAAGGAGATCCCAGAAGTCATCAGGGTTCCGGATGCCGCCGGAAAGCCTCACGCCAATTCCGCAGATCGCGATCGGGATCGAACTTGGTAGCGCCGCATCTTTGATCTCCTCGAAACTAGAAGAAGCAGAAGAATATGAGCTGGATTGGCCATTGGTTCCGTTCATCGTGATAGAAGAGACAAGGGGCTCGGAACCGAGCCGTAGTGTTCAAGGATTAACCTAAAAGAATAACGCGATTACGCCCTAACATGCTAGGATACGGCGCAGTGGGTGTGATATAATGGTGGGAAAGAATTGCTTTTCCAATTCCAACTTCACTAGAGCCACGGAATGGACCTGTTCTTATCACAACTTGAGTCAGTCCGTCAATGTCTTTCGGGCTCCAGAGGTGAGGGTCAACCCAGCTACGGTCGTCTGACAGTGGTCACTGAATAGAGTATAGTCTGACTCGGCGGTGATGACCCAATACGGTACTTACCGTGCTATATAAGGTAAAGATAAGTTGAGCAAACCGTCACCGTACTGTCTCTGGAATCCTCGACCAAGCTAGACAGATAAGCACGGCATGAAAAGTCCACATAACGAGGCACTATTTCCATGGATTCCGCGCTGGCATCGACGCTATTCCTAGGGCCTATAAGACCTTGTTTCTGTAAAGCATCTTTTCAACCTAGGACCAATAGATCGTCTAGTCTCTGGTATCTCAACACCCGACGAGACGGGAGCCTATGTATGTTGGTGGCGGTATTGTGGACACGTACGGCATGGCAAACCAAGCTCGTCGGCTCTAATAGACTATGCCAAGTCATTTAATGTCACTATTGGTTGCATTCCCCAAGTTGCGTAAGGTCTAACGTCTTGGACTACTGCAAGAGAAACAATCACAATGGAGTAACGCGAATGGAAAATCCTAGAGAGGACATTGTGAATGGGCCGAAGGAACTAGCCCGGGTTGCCCGGTTCACCTGCAAGGGGTTAGGTTACATCGATATAGCATGATAAATTACAATTTGCATGAACCACGCTGTTGGGATCTATCGACGTGTCACGCCATCTCCTTGGTGGTATCCCTTTGAAGTGGAGTAACGTAAATCTGCAGCCATTCTTTGCGGCAACGTCGGTAGTGTGACCGGCTCATTGCTATGATAGGCAGTCGTGAAGGGGACCCTATATGCGCGGGCCGCTCTGTACTACCCAGGTGCCACGTGCTTATACTGATGATCGAGCTGCCAAGGCATATAATAGCTCTATAACGTGAGCATATAATAGAAGCTCTTATGGTTCGATCTGATGTGCGGTCGATGGGCTCAGCTCTTAGAGGAATTCCCTCTTTAGCTTCGATGGGGCTACTGCGTGAAACTAGGTAGAACTAATGAGAACTTGTAGTTATAAGACGCCACGTAAAGGATTCCCAATCTGCATCAGTGACGGATATCTGGAACGAAAAAGCAAAAGTTCTCTGGCGACCATTATTAGCGCGCGGGAAGAATCTCGAGCTAGGAGTATTTCTGATGCTGTCTAACTCGAACGCTAGCGATAATATTGTCCTGTTAGACAATCCGGATAGCAGCATTCTTTCGGGAGTTCCTGACATTTTATTTACCTCGCTTTTGGACGGTATTTACCTCAATTCAGGCTGAGTAAGCGTCAGAGAATGAAGACGCAGGATAAAGGGGACACGGACCGTCATACTATCAGCACTACCGGCTTTCCAGGGTTCTTGTGTTTAATAAGATCACCCCCACGTAACCACGATGATCACGATGAGTGGAGCGAAAATAAAGTAATCGTTTCTTCCCCAGTTTGTCTGTCAGTCTGTGCCTCAGCTCTGCATATATCTATATCACTTGCTGCTACCCTATCCAAACGTAGTAAGGAGTATGCGAAAGTATTGGACTTTCGCATACGAGGATGGCCTAGTTCGCATCTTCAGCCTATGAACGGGCAGGGCCTGACAGACGGGCCACTTTTACCGACAGGGGATTTGGTAGCAATAGGATTCGGGTTTACCAGTAGAAATGACCAGTAGCGAAGAAATAGGCAGGTAAGAGAGGGAAAACAGAAAAGATCACTGTAATAAAAAATAATATCACCAGATTATCTAGTACACGCATGTTTTTGACGCGGATTACATGTCACCGTCACCCTTCCCCTCCTTGTTTGTCTTCACATTTTCCCTCTTTTCCCCCTTTAGACAGGATGTTCTTTTTCATCACAAGCAGTGCTAGCTTACTTAATGCAAGTTGGTTCCATTGTTGATTTCAATCACCAACATACATGAGGATTTTTCGCGAATCGAGTCGGTGAATACCCGTGTTGGTTGCTTTGGCCGACTTGTACAAATTACGGGAGCGGCCCGAAGCCTAGCGCAGCGCTTTGGCCCATAGCTACACACATATATCCTCCCTGACGGCTTGTTTGAGGCACTTAAAAAATACCCGGATGGAGACAACCAGCGGCACGAATTCGCCCAAAGATCGAGGGCGGAATAGGTTATTGGCTGTGAGGCCGTCGACAGCTCGAGCTAACTCGGGCTCTAATCGCCATCACCATAATGCCCCGCAAAGCCCTCGCACACCGTTATACACCAACGTTTTTAACCTACCCGCCCTAGAACATCCTTACAATCTGCCGGCTAGCACGCCGAATCCGGCGTCAGCGTCAACGTCAACGACAACAACAGATCGACCACCATCACTAACATCAACTGCAGCTGAAACTCCTGGCCATTTCCAATATGCGTTAAGCTCAACGGGAAACCTTGCAGCTAGCTTGCAAGTAAGTATACGCTAACGTTTTGCTTTCTTCTTTCGGATATTTAATGCTAGCGGACCACCGACAAACTCCCTTACGTCTGAACTGACAGATAAACTGACATGTCGCACCTCAATAGTTTACTGCTGCATCTGAGCAAGGGTGGCCACGAACTGAACGCGACAGCGCTGATGGGATTCGTATGGACGAAGAGGACGACCCGGAGGAAAATCTGTCTCCCCGTCAGAGTAGGAGAAGGTAAGTAATAGGTAGCCATATTCCTCCATTCAGGAGAACTTTGGCTTCCGAACTAAACTAACCATGGAACTATCGACCGAATACAGAGATTCCACCAAGACGACTGGTTCGAGTTCGTCGCGATTCTTTCGCTCGGTAGTGTACAAGTTTGGCCGCGCGTTCAACCGGAGTACGTGCCCCTTCGTAACCCCCTCTCCCACAGCAAACCAATATACTGACAAGATATTGTGAAAAGGCTATTTCCTGCCTTCCGATAAGGTATGCGTGACAAACCCGAATCCCCTTAAATATTCCTTTGGCTAATTAGCAAATGTGCAGCAAGAACAAGAGCGCATGAGTAAGATACCATTCCGTCTTTGGGTTGTCTAGATAGGTAGAAACTGATTACCCCAAAACAACAGACCTTCAACATGAAATAAGCACTGAAGTTCATGATGGGGAACTCTACCTCTGTCCAGTAGCAAATCCCAGAAGAGTCCTCGACGTTGGCACGGGGACGGGAATATGGGCTGTAGAATTCGGCATGTCTCACCTCCACCCCTGGCCTCACGTCCGGACGCGAGTGTTAATATGCGTATAGCCAGGCGACACCCGGACAGTGAGGTGCTTGGGATAGACCTGAATCCTGTTCCGCCACCGCCCTTCATCGTACCCAACTGTTATTTCCAGATCGCGGATGTCTACGATGATTGGAAGTTCAACTGCCCATTCGATTTTATTCACGTCCGAAGTCTAGGAGAGCCCACTGATCAGCGCAAATTATTTAAGTCTATTTACGATAACCTGGCGCCTGGTGGCTGGGTCGAGTTCCAGGAATGGATCCTCCACGCGCAGTCCTCGGACCGGTCACTCGAAGGGACGGCTTTCCAAAAGTGGAATAAACTCATGGCTGAAGGGAGGTCACCCGGTATCATCTTCTCCAACTATTATCCGCGAGACTAACCTCCAATGCAGGTGTTAAGAATCTAGGGAGGTCGCTCTTCTACATCCTCGACTACAAACGCCAGTTGGAACAGACCGGATTTGAGAATATTGTCGAGCGGAAGTACGCGGTGCCTACGAATACTTGGCCTCCAGGCAAACAGAGTCAGAGGATCGGTGCCATGCAGAGGAATAATACACTGCAAGTCATTGATATCTACTCGCTAAGCGTGTTCTCGCAGGGGCTGGGGTGGTCCAAGGACGCCTTGGATAGATTATTGGTCGAAGTACGAAAGGATATTGAGAACACGCGTATTCATTCGTACTCTACATTGTAAGGTACATTGCGAACTGTGAAGTGGAGATCGCTAACTTGGCTTAGAATGACGGTGTATTGCCAGAAACCTCCCTCTTCTTCTTCCGCGTCGTCGTTTGATATGACGGGAACGTCGCCGCCTAGGCTGCAAAGGCCATCTGTGTCGTAGGCGTTACGGAGCATCGATTGGACTTAATTCTAGCATTGCATATCAGGGAAGGGACGATTTAATGAATCCTGGGATATCAAATAAGGGAAAAAGGCATAAATTTGGGCGCGGGATAGGCGCGGCGTTATGGGGACGGTGGCCAAAGACTCATGGGTAATGGAATACGGACATAGAGAGTCCGTTTCTTGAGAGCCCTAATTAGCGCTTATGAGAAGGAGTCACTTCGACATCAGTCGAGTTCCTGAATAAGAAGCAACATCAAGTACTCATGAGCCTTTTCGAGATTACGTAAGCCTAGCCGCCTCATAGATGATTCCTACTATCTTGGTAACTATCAACCACGTTTCGATGCGTTTAGATATCTATATAATAGGCGATGGTCTATCTAGGTAAGTAAGGTATGATTTCATTAAACACGCTATACCTACAGTCGGACGAACACTACCTCCAGCAGTCATCTCTGCTGCACAAGGTACACCCCCTGCCTAGTATTTCACATCCAAAGACAGTACAGTAAATTGGTGACTATGATAGTCTTGAATAAAATCCGAGAATCCTTTTATGAAATTCCCCAATTATCTCTCTTCGCAACAATAAGGTGTTTCGGGCCGTATATATTTTTCAAATTTTGTACAGTACTGTCCTAGACCGAAGCCAGTGCGTTCTTAGAGAACGACCGGATCTTCTCGCCGTAGATGTAGAAAACAACTGGCACCGGGGCCAAAGCTAGTGAGATGAAAGCAAGCAGAGTCGTGGCCCACGGCACACCAAGGTTATGGTATAGCGCTGGAGCAAAGAGCGGGAATGTAGCACCGAAGAAGCTGCGGGCGAAGGTATTCCCCGATATAGCGCTATTAGCGACATTCAAGTAGACGTCCACAAAGTACTTAAATCCCTGCACGAAAACGAGAAAGACGCCAACTCCGACCGGGATATATGCGGCTACTTGAGCGGGCCATGGGGTAGACGGTTGACTCGTCCAAGCGGCCCAGAACATACCTGGTGGGAGCACTACCGCACCGACTATCATAGGAGGCAGACGATGCTCAGGGGCTATGACGCCTTGAGCGGATCGGTATTCTCGTTTTGAGACGGTAAGCGAGTAATAGACCGCAAACGCCAAAGCTACGAATTGGCCTATGATCAACCCTAGGAAGGCTAGGGACCCTATCTGAGGTTCCCATCCGCGAACTTCGACAAATGCAATGGGAAATCCTTCGAAGAGGAGGAAAAGGAGACCGTACACAAAAGCCCTAGAAGTCTTATTAGTCCCTTAAACCGCTCCCATCCTTGAACGTAAAACTGCTTACATATAAATTGTGACTACTAGGAATATTGGTTCGGTGGCCAGTAGAACTGGCTGCGTGTCAGCTTAGGTAGGTAGGTACCTAATACAAGGAAATATAGGAGTTGGACAATTCTTACTCCAGGGGCGGAGAAGATACGCCTTCACGAATGATATTATGTCAGTATCATGCTCCTCGAGCTTGCTATGTAAAGCCCAATTTTTAGTTTTCAATCGTAGTATATGCGCTTTTCGTGTCAGCAGTACCGGTGCATACGTCTCAGGTACTGCAAAGAGAAAGAATATTGTGAAGCTGTAGGTTATGATGGCGGATATCCACGCGCACCATCTCCACTAGAAAAACATGAATTAGTATTCCCTTCTCAATGAAAGTTGTACGAGAGTTTTAGGCATATCTCTAGAGCTATCCTTCCCAAGTCAGGTCGATTAGGAAGATTTAACTCCCAAAGCAAACAGAAGAAAAGGGGGGGGAGGGGGTAGGCGGAGACGAAATTTTTATTACATACACCAAGGGAGCTTTGAACAATAAAGGTGCCAACGATGGGTCCCAAGGACGGGCCCACAAGGCCAGCCAGGATGAAGATATCTATGCCTATTCCGCGTAAAATGGGGTCGGACCAGACATCTGCGATAGACCCTCCAGTAACGGACATTGAAGCAGCTCCAAATAGTCCACAGAAGAAGCGGCATATGAGTATAGTATAAAAGTTCTGGGCGAGAGCGATTGGTATCCAAAAGGTGGCATATAAGGTTACGCCAATCACTATGGGAATCTTGCGGCCAATTCTCTCTGATAGTGGCCCGAATATTAATGGGCCGAAGGTAAAACCCTATATTATGAAAAGTACCTCGATAAGTCTGTGTTAATCCTTCAAATGAGTATAAGATAAATAACCTACGAGTAAGAAGAGTGTGATAACCAAGATGGCCACTTCTGATGAAATATTGTACTCTTCTTCAAGAACCTCACTTGAACCACTTAGGATGCTTGGGCCGAGATTGACTATGAGCGGTAACAGGTTGAGAACGATCGTAACAAACCATTTTCGCTTTAGAGACCACGTGTGAGGATTTTCAGCGTCGCCTGGTTCCCATAATACGATGTTGGCATCTTTCATGTCTTGGGATTCTTGTTGCATCTCCGAGTCTTCTAGGGAGGGAGGTAACATTACTCTCGTTGTTGATATGTTCCGTTGGCTCGAGTATTGGTTCCGCCATCTCATGGAAAGAAAAAGATTTAGTCTTGGCACTGTCTTGAACGGTATGAAAAGGGATTTCGCAATATTATCGACGCCAACTTTGGAGTACCTATTCTTACATCTATGACAGCCCATTACAAAGCGTTTGATTTTAATCCGTTCTAAAATTTTCTCCTTATATTGAGTACGTAGGTTCTCTGGTTCAGGGGTCCTATGTTACTTTTCGCTTTGTATTGGACAGCATTTCGCGGCTCGGCGGCCGAGCCCGACATAGCTTACCCACTCATCCCTCGTAAGGCCGGGCATCTATTTCCATAACTAACGCATGTTCAAATCAAAACATCGGAATTTTCCTACGTGAATACACGTAATTTCATGACCGCAATTTGTAATCGATCCAATCGCTTTGCTTCGAACTTCTGATGCCGAAGGCCAGGAGGGAAGGGATCTTGACCAGGGTCCCGACGAATAGAAAACAGTATATAGGACCGTTCCCGTCCGCATTCACTGTTGATAAATAGTACCTTATCTTCTGTCCTATATCCATATAAGGCATGAGTACTGCCAAGAAATTTTAAATTGTGTGGCTTGGATGGAAAATATGACAAGAATTCTTTCAATATTGGTGAGAGTTACACGTGATGTAGTTATGACCTCGTTCTGTTTCCCCTACTTCCAGAAATGATTACCTGCTTAAAGGCTTTGGATATTGTTCGATTATTCGGACAAAGCACATGGCGAAGACTTGAAAGTTATCTCGGACACCCCATCCACAAGAGTGTTATATGTTCCTTTTCGACGTGTCTTTGCCTTTCCTTAGTCTTGTCATATGTCTGGATGTCCGATACGAACCTAATCATCCTTTACATCCAATACCCACCGCAAACTCCTTGCATAAGACACCGTAAACTCGAAGTGCTAGTCAAGCAGCGGGGTATAATCAACAATAATAACAAAACAATGCTATTGGTATATCATGAACTTGACTTCTCCGGGGGGGATAACCCCTCAAGGAGATCAGTTCCCAGATTGTAATCCAAGTGATTAGCCATGGGGTAGCCCTCTGCACTAGAATGCGTATCTAGAGACGTTGGCGGTTGCGGGATTGTATAAAAGTCAAAGCCCATAAACTCTGCTTCTGGTGGTGCTAAATCTATTCTCGGACACGGCATGATGGTCGGTATAAAGGACACTTGACATTGCTGATTGTCCGAGCTGGCGTTCATGTATTCTGGTTGTCGTCGGACCTGGTCTCCCGATCTGGTTTTGAGAAGCTCAAGGATAGATAGAGCCCAGCTCATACCTTTGTAGAGGTGGGTAAAATACACACTTAGGAAGTTAGGGTATCGCAACATTTGTAGATAATGGCAGACGGCGCCAAGAATTTCAAAGTCAGATTCTAAATCTGCGTCTGGGACCCCACTCCTGGTCAACGTATTGAAATGGAAAGCAACTAGATCAACGAATGCAGCAACGGGGTAATTTCCAAGTATTCGACCTAGTAAGGCTATTCTCGATACGTTGGGCGGCAAAGAACCGGCCTCATTGATAAGCCTAAGGCATGTCCGGTCATGATCGCACAGTCGCCACTGAGTACACTCGCTCTGGCGGTCATGGCACAGGTTCAGAACCTGAGTGACGTGGTAACAGTACTTCAGTTCAAGTTGTAGGTTGCCCAACTCAGCTGTGCCATCCGAGAAGGTAGTATCCATCAAATTTTGATATTGTTCGTACCATTCATCTATGAGCTGAGATATGCGTCGCGCTTGTCGAACACGGTACGCCTTTCCGGAGGCAACAGCCCTTGAAGAATAAAGAGCGAGATAAATCTCCTCCCAGATCTCCATCATGTGATCGAATGCGTTATTCAGCTTTCGAATTGGCAAGTGGTACTCAAAAGCCGGGGTTAAGACCAGATCTGAGTCAAATGAATAAAGATCACATGGCTGGCCTGACGCGAAGACACGCTGCTTGTCTAGGGCGTAGAGTACTCTGAACAGGCGCTCCCGCTCGGCAGAATTTCCACCTGTACTATTTTCCGAACGTTTGGATCGGGGAAGACCTAAAGTTCGGCCTACCTGACAGGCTGCATGACACACTCTTTCGAACATTATGCTGCCATATAATTGCCGGGCTACGAGAGCCTTTGCAGCAGATACCGAGAAAGAGATTAGAAGACAGGCTACAACTAGATGAACGGATAAAATAACGAAAATTCAACACATACCAACATCAAAAGTGCCTGAACATTAACAAGAGAAGGAAGCATAAGAGGCCCAAGATTGGTTAAGGCACGATCGCAATTTCGTAAGAAGGAAGAGATAAGATCACCATTCATATTCCTCGAGTCGAACCGGCAAGCACGAGCTGCTTGAGCTTCTAGGCTCAACATGAGCACGACGATATTGTTGAATATGAGAGCCCAAGCACTATTCTCGTCCGACAACTCGCCCGAATAATGCGATTCAATTGCTTGACGGAGTGATGTCTCATCGAATATGGGAGTGCTACCGTTGACGTTGCGCAAGAAGCCATCGACGAACAAATCAACCAAGAATCGCGGCGGGGTCGTAATAGGCCCGTGGTCACTTGCAACGACCGGTTGTTTGCAATGGGTGTAGGGATACCCCTCTAATTGCTGGCGCAGAGCAGCTCGTAGAGCCGGATCTTTAGTAATCACTTCCACGTTGCCATCTTCTTCATTCATGCAGCCGGCGAGAACTTTGGCTAGCTCTCTCGAGAAAGCTTTCATTAAAGCTAAGGCCGCAGGATAGGGATATATCCGTTCCCCGCCGTGCTCCAGCTTGACAGTTGTATGAAGACAACCTTCCTCGGCCGCTGGACCACGCCGATCCTTCTGAGCGCTTGGTAGAATGGCATTTGGGGCATTTTGGCTGCTGGAGCTTGACCTTTCTGTCGGCTGGATAATAGAAGGTGTAGGAGGATCGGGCTTGGAAGAGGGCGCATGCGCGTATGTTCGCGCTGCGATTTGTTGGGTTAGTTGTGTCAGGGTGCTTAGTGTCTGGTCGACGTCGTCAAGGCGTTCTAGGACGGTGGAGAAGTCATCTCGGCTACGGAATGAAGTTAGTAAATCTAACCACATGGCCTTCGGGGCCGGCTCGAAAGCACTTGCAGTTGTTTCGTCTGGTTTACACGCTTAGAAGCACCGGACGAGACGCAAGGGACGCCGGCTTTCCGGCAGTTAGAGCAAGCGGGCTGGAACCTGTCACACTTGACCTTACGGCTCCGACACTGGTCGCATGCGACGGGTGGTATGTCTTCATTTCGGGAGTGCGGGCGTTTGCGCCTTTCGGACGTTGCGTGGCTGTGATTATTGTTTCCATCCATTAGTTGTTACCTTTTCGTTCCGGCGTCCATCGACGCTGTAGATTTGATACGTCATGGGGAGCTCCCGGATTCATTACGTAAGCCTTAGCTAACCCCAACATTAACCCCACCCCTAACCCTTACCCCAACTTCTATCAACCCTGAAGTTACTGAGTACCCTAACCCTAACCCTGTCCCAATCAGTCCATCATAAAAGAGAAGATAGGGGGCTTAGAGAGCCCTGTAGAATATTCATTGCTATGATCTTTTCATATCTCTCTAACACCTTCTTTAGCCAATCATCCATTTGCCTTTGCTCTAGCAATAGGTACGTTGTCCGTATTTTACCTATCTGTAAAGGAGCCCTGGTTTTCGATACTACTACTAGACCCTAGGTCTAGATGTTCATCAATATGTAGCACAGAGATAAGTCACATAACCCGGTGCACTATACGGATACACGGTCCTTCATATATTAATTACCGTCCAAGCCACGCAATACCGCTAACGTGGTATCAGGAGATGAGCTAGATGTATAGCCAATTATACGCATGGGGGGCCAAGCATGCAGCTGACAAAGTGAGTACGTAACCATTTTCAGATAAACCGGGACATAGGGTCCCGGTCCAGACCCCCAAAGCTACGATAATACAGAGGTATGGAAGAGACCGATCTCGATCTTTTATAGGTTCTGAAATAGTTTCGACGTTATCACAGTGAGCTTTTTATTGGACAAATCTTACTGGAGCTGACACCTTAGGTACCGGTCCTCTCTCCTACCTAGGTAAACATACTAAGACTCACGGCAAGATATCATATTCGCTTGAGCGGATAATTAGCTGAACTCATGTCTTACTTCAGATAGCCTGACTAAATTAGTAGTAAAGCGGGAGAGGTGATTGACAACGGCTTTCACTAACGTAAAAGGGGTAGACTGTGGGTTTGTGCTCCGTTATCAATAAAGCTATCCGCTATATGATCTTTCAGTATTCAGCTTTTTATAATTGTTCTGTGCAAGTGAAAAGCCAATACTTTCATAGCGTGCCCCAAAGCCAGTCTTGGTCTATCGTTCACATGAGCTTGGGTTAAAATGTGGTCGCTCGGGACACTCTCTTTATTTGCTGTTTATGGCGTGTACGCCAAACATAATTGCCCTTTATATGGGTTAGGATATCCGAAGCCCACAAACCTCCTTACTCAACCAGGTATTCAGAAAGCAGCAGAATCCTTAGATTCAGTGTTCGCGGAGTACATCGACCATGGTGATAACACCGGATCTGATGCCTACTCCTATTCGGTAGAAGTGTTTTCCGCAGATGACGAAGAGCTGCTGTGGTCACACCATTGGACTGCCCCGAATTTGGAAAGTCTCAACTCGCCAGGTGTTAAAAGCGTGGATGGAGATACCGTGTATCGACTAGGAAGTGTCACAAAAATATATACCATCTTAACACTTCTTGCAGAAGTCGGCGATACCATATGGAATGAACCTATTACCAAGTATATTCCGGAAATCTCTGAGATGGTCGTTGCTGGCGCTGATAATTCACATTCTATTTTCACGCCGGATTGGGAAACCATCACAATCGGCTCGCTAGCAAGTCAAATGTCTGGTCTCGGTAGAGATTGTAAGTGGTTATCTGCTTTTTGAGGGTCCCTGGAAGGAGACTTACATGATTTACATGCAGATGCTCTGCTAGGCGAGCTTACACAAGATTCGACCGTAGCTCGAGCAGCAGCACTTGGGTTCCCTATCATAGAAAGCACGGAAATACCTCCTTGCGGTAACAGACCTGTATGTAATAGAACTCGTAAGTATGCCTCTGGCGATATACATGTAATATAAATATTGACATCTAGCTTAGAATTCTTTGAGGGTCTGAAGAAATTACCACCGTCGTTTTCTTCCTACGTTACGCCGGCTTACTCAGACATCGGCTACACTCTCCTGGGTTATGCCCTCGAGCAGATAACAGGAAAGTCTTTTAGCACGATGGTCCAAAACAGAATCATCAAGCCCCTTGGTTTGAAGCGCACGTACTATACAACTCCAAGGGATTCTCTAGGGATTATACCTGGTGATCGTTATCAAACCAACTGGGCGTTCGACATGCGTAACGAGTCGCCGTAAGTATCGCCCCATTACTTACGTGTTTTGATCTAACAGACCAGAGAAAAGCACTGGCAACATGTACGCATCATCATCAGATTTATCCCGGTTTGGTCGAGCAATCCTGAGATCGACTCTGCTACTCCCTGTCGTAACGAGAAGATGGCTCAAGCCCGTGACATTCAGCTCAGATCCAAGGTCAGGGGTCGGGATGCCGTGGGGCGTGCGCCAAATTCCCATTCCATCTACATCTAGCAGTGGGTAATATGGTCCTCACTGCAGCCAGAAATTCAGCTAACTATGGTATCATAGATTCTCCTTATCAATTCGCTACCACTTTTAATAAAGGTGGGAGCCTAGGACGTTACAGCACCGTATTAGCTGTCATCCCCGACTTCAACATCGGATTTTCGGTCTTGGCCGCTGGTGATGTCCCCTCTGGCCTCCCGATGGATATAGCGGATGCATTATCAAATACCTATCTCCCAACTTTGGTGAACACAGCACGAATCCAAGCGAACCAGGTATATAGTGGCACATATCAGAACTCGAATTCAGCAGTAAACTCATCCCTGAGTGTCGTAGTCGACACCCAGACTCCTGGACTGAGTTTAAGCTCGTGGATCAGCAACGGAACGAACTTGATGTGGTATTCAGTTATCTTGAGCCAAAACGTGACCCAATCTTATTGGGACAAGATTCGACCGAGCGTTCGGCTCTACCCAACTGGACTGTGGGATGCGACATCCGACGGCGGGAAGAGAGTTGCATTCAAGGCTGTATTTGAGGATCTGAGCTTGCCCAATGTTTCGAATCCATTTACCACGGATTGTTCAACTTGGGTCAGCGTGTCAGCTATCAGGTATGGCTCTATACCATTGGATCAATTCATCTTCAATATCAACGCTGCTGGGAATGTGACGAGCGTGGAGAATGGTGCATTGAGGAATAAGTTGGATAAAGTAGCTTGATACCCAGAGAGCTCCCACACGATATAGAAATGTTGCCCCCGCAGTAATACTCTCCTTTTCTTCCCGGGGGCTAGTTACTTAGCAATATTAAACGAGATAGGAAGGATTATTCCCTCATTTCCTCAGATCGGCTTCGCGATTGTATCTTCCGCCCTTACCTTGACCCCTGCGTTCGCCACGGAGGCTTACTGAGGTCACTTGAAAAAACTTCATTCCTCGCATTTCTATATAGGTCCTTAGGTATTTTTTGGCTTTCGGTATTGCGACGGCTATAATTCTGACCGGATTTGAGGTGGAGACGGCGATAGAGGAGTAAGGTTGCGTAGTTCATGAGCGGCCGCCCCGACGGACGTCACATTACAGGGGAAGAATCCGTCAACCATTGGATAATCTCATCGGATACGAATCCCGGCTAGGGATTCGGCAACGATATGAATGCTTACTTAAATCCGATATACCTAAATCATCAACACATAGTCCTAGAAACTATCATGACTACCTATATACCCTTAGGCAATACAACAATACGGTACTCTTGGAGCTGCAGGCAACATCTTTGACTATGTCCGCTTAGCGGACATTACGAGATTTGATACTTTTTTCTCCTTTTCCCTCGCCTCAAGTGGCTCGAAACATCGTGGGTGGGTGATGAGCGCTCCCGGGATCGGTTGACCGAATGGTCGCGAATCTACATCGAGCTTTATCGAAGGACATCATCGTGCGTCCTAGCACCAGCAACCCGTTATGCTTTCTCGTGGATTCGGCGTGCCGAAAATCGCTTCTTACACATTTGGTAACCCTTACAAAATACTTAGTAATGGCTCGTTGAATCAAGCTTTGACATGCATCATTATTTCCCCGCTACAGCCGTACTATTAGTGCAATCATACGTATCAACAGATGCGTTGCTACACGACTACCGGTATTCCCTGTCGCACTATAAGAATCCTGTAGCGCTTGTCCTTGGAAAAGTGTATCTTGTCTACCAAGCTCCTCATAGTTTAACCTGCAAGATATCCTCTACTATTATCTAACCTACTTGTTATCTGATTCATCATGACCACCACTAAGCCATTCAGCATCGCCATTGTCGGCGGCGGCATCAGCGGCCTCACGCTCGCCATCGGCCTCCACAAGCAGAACGTGCCATTCACAATCTACGAATCAGCGCATAAATTCGGCGAAATTGGCGCCGGCGTAGGTTTTGGGCCGAACACGGTTCGTGCCATGGAACTCATCTCTCCCGAGATCGTCGAGGGGTACAAGCGATGCGTCACCCACGGCTGGGACAAGAAAAACTGGTTCACGGTCCGGGTTGGCGACGAGCGGAAAGCCGGTCCGGACGGGGTGCTAAAGCAAAAGGAGAAGGAGGGTTTGAAAGTTGGAGATCCCATCTTCGAGATTCGCTACACCAACGACGGTCTTGCCGGCGGCGTGCATAGGGCCCATTTCTTGGATGAGCTGCTCAAGTTGATCCCTGAATCCACGTCGAAGCTTGGGAAGAGGTTGGTCGATGTTACCAGCGCCACGGACGGATCGCAGGACGTTGTGCTCCACTTCGCCGATGGAACAATGGCGCAGCATAGCGCTGTGGTTGGCTGTGATGGAATCAAGTCTAAATCGAGAGAAATTCTACTCGGACCAGACTACAAGGCCGTATTCTCGGGTAAATACGCGTATAGGGGGCTGATACCGATGGATAAAGCCGTCAAGATGTTGGGCGAAGAAATCGCTCAGAACGCTCAGATGTATATGGGATATCACGGTCATTTGCTCACCTTCCCAATCGAAAAGGGGAAGACGATGAACGGTAAGTGATCTGAAGTGGCATTTTATTCACCCGAGCCGTACTAATTCGCAACAGTCGTGGCCTTCAACTCCTGTGATACTTGGACAGACCCACAGTGGGTGGTTAAGACATCCAAGGAGAAAATGCTCGACGACTTCAGTGCCTGGAGTCCCACGGTGAAGGCTATTATCGAGAATATGGAGAAAAGGGATATTTGGGCCCTCTTCAACGATCCACCTGCGCCGACCTATTATGGTACCAACCCGCGCATTTGCCTGCTTGGAGACGCTGCCCATGCAACTACACCGCATCAGGGAGCTGGCGCTGGAATGTGCATCGAAGACTGCTTCATTCTGAGTCGTTTGATAGCAGAGGCTAAGAACGTTCAGGATCTAAACAAGGCATTCCGAGTGTACGACGAGATTAGACGACCCAGGACTCAAAAGTTAGTCAAGACTAGCAAGGATGCAGGTATGCTCTATGAATTCGAACTTGAAGGTGATGATCTAGAGGCGATCGAGAAAAACTTCAAATCAAGAATGGGTTGGATCTGGGACGCGGATATGCAGCAAGATGTGGAGAAGGCTCTTTCAATTCTTAGAGCTGAGTAGGGCTATACGGTCGTAACTATGTGTATGAGGTTCTTTTAGTAATTAGGTATAGAGGTGTAATATAGAAGCTAATGGGCTTTATAGAGCTAAATTAATGGAGTAGGCCCATGGACTCTTTCCCCTATCCAATGTGGAAAGGTGATATAGAGCGAATCCGTACCTCATAGGAAGAACAGAACTGAGTAAATGCTACCATTCATCCCACCAATTATCCATTTGAGGCTCCTTAGCTTCACACTATGCACAAGTACAAATCCTACTGGATTCCTCAAGACAGCCAGCATTGGTGCAGGTACAACCGCTCTTCACCTTGCAAATGAGGTTGCCACACGTCCCAATGCCAGACTAGAAAGGTATGTCAGTAAATCTTTTTATTTTATTTTATCATTTTTTCCATTGTAGAGAAAGAATAATGCTTACGCATTGTCGTGGGAGAAGTCCTTCTGGTACAGGCCCAGCCCCAGCATTCATGGCAAACGTCACAATCGTGAGGGCACTGAGAAGTGAGAGTTGCATGTTGCAATTTGAGTTGTGGATTGCGAATTATGAGTCGCTAGTAGGATCCAATCGTTTCTGAGTAGTTGCGAAGTGAGTGTTACATATTACTTGTAATGGAGCGAAAAGGGGAGAACTATTGACGTCTTTATACCTTCACACGAAAAAAAGTCAGTACAGATGGCAATGGTCAGCATAACTCATACGCCTCTTGATGCTTCAAGTAAATGAACTATAAACCCTCCAGGTGAAGAATTATTGTGTCCCATTGGTTAAGTAACGATTCTAATGACATCTGTATTGGTTGAAGATCCCCACAGCTGAGGCACAGCAAAGCGTTGAAGCATACGTTACGTCATGGAATAGACATAATATATATAATAAGATATGCACGTCGCTTTCTATTACTTACTTGAGGTTAAACTGACGAACGCGGTGTTCAACTTACCCAACCATTCCTAATGGTGTTTTCTCGGCCCCTGATATCTAGGATCGAATAGATGAGGGTATTATCTAATCTAATGTACCAGGTAGGTGATATGCACTGAGATATGTATAAAAATAGGTAGTGGAAGACCCATCTTTAGATATTCGACGTATTGGTCAATGGCCGGTCAATTGGCCATTTCCACGCACTGCGAAGAGGTCATATGCTGGATGGCACTTCGAATTCTTCATGATCTCAATGGGTAGAGAACGTTGCCCATTTGATGATCGGATTGGCAATATCCAACTTGGACCAGTCAAAAGCTATGAGCTTAACTTTTATCAGTCAGCAAGCTGAGGAATATGTCGGGTCGCGGACGACTTCAGTATGTACTTCAGCGGGTGAACAGAATGATAGAAGTCTAGGTACATACAAAGTCCCTCCTTGTATCGTGAACAAACGCGCCTGGTCTACTACCTATCCTCCATGTGCTACCCCTTTAGGGCAGCAGCCGTGATAGGCGCATGAATGACACCAGCCGTCTTCTGATAGTTAAACAGAAGAAGAAATATTAACATGGAAGTCTCCATGGAGTTGTACCACCAAAGACAGGCAGAGAAGTACATACCCAAGGCACGAGCCACTACGTTCACTGTAGGGGTCCTTAAACTCACTGTAGACTAACGTAAGCATCGCTGTGATCATCCATGTGTGCACTGCCTTGAACCGGTATGTACAGGATTGGGTACATGCATCTCAGCCGCAGCGGATTGATCTCTTTTGACCAATGAGGTGAAGGAATGACGCTCAGCTATCGTAGATCGCACTTACCCCGGGTGCCAGCGTCACTGTATTATGACCACATACAGACATTCAATGTTTGGTACACATACCTACATAGGTAAGGTACCTAGGTATCTTTGCTTCACACCACAACACAACGCCGGTTGGAACCCATCCACGCCTCAAACAAAACAAAACTCAACCTCACTGAATCGGCGTTCTGATCTTGCATTGTTTTCTTGAGATTTACTAAATCGGCGTTCTGATCACGCGTTGTTTTCTCGAGATTTACCAATATAATCGGTTTCACGCCACAACATCGGAACCCATCCACGCCTTAAACAAACCTCAACCTCACTGAATCGGCATTCCGATCACGTATCGTTTTCGCAAGATTTAACGCTATCATCGGCATCATGTCTCACCTTCCCAACGAAATGCTGCGGCATATCTTTTCATTTTTGGGCGGTTTTCTTACCCCGGAGGAGTTCCAACATACGTGGAACCGACCATTCGAACGTAATCTCAGTACACTGGCACGGCTCTGCCGCGTCTCCAAACGCTTCCGGGACCTCGCCCAGCCGCTACTCTACCACACAATACCAAGACAGGACACAGAAACCCACGCACTTCTTCTTCGGACTTTAAGTCGATGTTCGCATTTAGGTGATATGGTTCGAGAAATCGAGCTCGAAATCTTCGATGAGGAGACTTCTCCGCTGGTCTTGCTAGATTCATTTGAGGCAGCACGCGGTCATCTTAACCTATCAAGTGATTTCGAAAGCAAGTTGTCGACATGGCTTCAGGAATGGCTTCACGGCCCAGAGGAATACGGTTTTGACGGAGATCACGCTTTGACCTTGTCCCTTGTTCCAAATATAAAGTTGCTGGAGATTACTTGCGATATAAGACACAGCATACTATCTCAACTCTTCAAAGCAGCAGGCTCGCTTATCGGTACACATGAGGAGCACAGCGGACGGGTGCACCCCTTGTCACAGTTGCAGGAGCTCCGTCTACGCCATTGGGATAGCGAAGATACGGCTAGCCTTTTTCACTTTGGCGAATACCTGCTACCGACTTTGTCCACCCTTCGCGGTTTGTCAATCACGTCTGAGACCGAGGTGCATCAAGTCTTCCTCCAAAGCCTGCCCACACGACTCAATCTAAAGCACATCCATTTGGAATGTGCATTTTGCGACGCAGAAGGCTTAAAGATTATGCTCTCTCGCTGTCCTGATTTACAGACCTTGCGGATTGAATGGGCACCGGCCGCCGTTGGCACCAATCTTGAGCTTAACTTCGACCAAATAGGAGTAGTTCTCAGAAACCACGCACATATTCTTGAGGAGCTGGTGTTAGACTGCCGTGGAGAGAATTCATACGAGCATGATGGCCCCATCGGAAGGATTGGTTCTCTTCGCGAGCTCTCCTGCTTAAAGGTGATCGCCCTACCCCAGGATATCTTGGTTGGCAACACCTCTAATACCCAACACCCGCCTTTGACGCTCGACACAGTCTTGCCAAGTTCATTAGAAAGATTGTATTTATTCCCTTGCCAAGGCGATAAGGAGGATCTTGATGAACAGATCTACCACCTGATTGCAGGCGGTCGGATGAAAAATCTTCGTAAGATCTGTGTTAATCGGACTGAACCGTTTTCTAAGGATATTGAGGAGTTGGGCTGGAGGATCACCCAACGGAAACGGGGAGATGATGGGCTGTGGGAATATATGATATTCGCCAAACTCGAAAGCCAAGACGATCACCTCGATACATTACAGAGCTTTGAAAGCCCAATGAACCTGTGGTAAATTTTGAGGGCTAGACAGGTGGATAACTCGATACCAACTTGCTATAAAGCACGACGCCGTTTGACCTCTGACAGAGCATCGTGGAATTGTAGGCGAGGTGATGGGTTCGTCGGTTGGCTTCTGTGCTCTTGTCAGGGGCTAAGATTAGGACTATATCAGGGGACAGACATGCCCGTTAGGTACCTAATATAAGGGGCGCTATGCGCCTATGTCACATGGGATTAGGTGCTAAGAGATTGTTAGTGTCATTGGTGTCATTTGATGGTGATAATACCATTTAACCCCTTTGCAAGTTCCGAGATACACAGGGTTGTCCGCGGTTTTCCGCAGATCCATTACCTAAGGTACCTAGGTAACTTAGCATCGTTTCCCTTGTACTCAATAACTATCTCGTGCTCCATGAGAAAGATATATCTCACTCCTGCTTATGCTCAGGGTAGAGTTGAGAAATGGTGACATCCTCGCCGCAATAGATACGGTAAGCAACAATGGCATACTCCTTGGCGACCTCGCAGAGCTGAGGCGCGAGCTTCTCGTAAACGCGCATCATCTGCACGAATACCTCCACGGTGTAGACATTCACTTCCCCCCATTTCTTAATCTCCAGCGTCGCCTGTTCCATATTTCCTCCTTCTCCTGTACTCATCGACTTAACAAGCATTTCCAGTCCCTTCGCTAGCTCGCTTTTCTCGATCAACGCTTTATCCAACTCGAAGCAGCAATGCCACATCTCCATGCGCGGCAACAGTGCTGCGTCTGGACCGGTTGGATATGTCTTACTCAGCTTTTCAAATGGGGGTTTCATCGCTTTTTTCATGTCTGTGATGGAGGCGTCTGGCTTCAAAAGAGCATGTACTCTTCGGTTCCTCCCGCCTGAACCTATCGAATTAATGCAATACAATGATTAATTAGCCAGCACAAGTGTGTCATATGTTTCATATTGCTGGAAATAATAAGGCAGGTAGCTGTGTCTATGTGAACGCTTTCCGGTGCATGGCGCATTCATTGCTCACAAAATCGACTATTATCAAGATTTCTAGTACCTATATGAAACCACTAGCCTTACGAATATTGTTACATTTGTCTACCTAGGTAAAGATCCTTCCTAGCTCCACCTTGGAGGCCTTGGACGTGTAAGTTACCTATGAACAACATTGAATTTATGAGACAGATAAAATTATAATGAACCCCATAACAAAGTAACTGAACATAGAGGAAGGAAGATCGGAAGATTTATCAAAGGGTCCCCTAGGGGCTAGACATATCAATCTCTCGTTTAACAAATAGCATATCGTGAAAGAAATAATTCCACACAATATTCCACAAAGGTACAGGTAAAGTGGAATCTAATCCTTTTGTCTTTGAACATCATTTATTTGATATAAATATGAGGCTAACTCTACCCGAGATCTAGACCCTAACCGCTGACAAGAAGCACTACGCACACCAGACCTTGACCGCCGGCAAGAAGCACTACGTACACCAGACCTTGACCGCTGGCAAGAAGCACTACGCACACAATATCCTTCAATCAGCAGTATTGTGGAAGAATGGCTCACGAATTGGTTTCAAGCCCCAATCCAAGTTACAGGTTTTTTCAAGATCCGTGGACGGGTACGCTTGAGCAGCTATTATGGTTTATCCTCATTGACTACCTACCAGGCATGCTCATCATCTGGACTTTCATCGTTAATTTAGTGCTAGCCTACAGACTTATCAAGTATCTTATCAAGAACATTACAAATATCGCCCCGTATCTTGTAGATATGTCCGAGGCATACTTTTGGGTCGCTCAGATTGCTTACTTCGCTATCGCGTTCCCCAGGCTTTTTCTTCTGGTCGCAGTCATCTATTGGACCATTCGTACATTCCCCTCGCTTGCGAGAAGATTCGGCTTTTAATATCTGTCGCTTCAGAAATTGCTCCCAAGACTGGCAGTGATGATAGCGCAAAGGAACAGTCTACTAGAGCCGCGAATCCGCATCTCGCTATCCAATAGATAAATTATATAGCTAGATCAGAATAAAAAGAATTGATTTCATACTGTTTAACCGATATGTTTTAGTCTCAAGACCGCAGAAGAGAGGTGTTAACAGGTATATTCATCTAGATATCTATTCGTACTTTCAGTTGAAGTACACACTAGTCCCATCAGCCTGAAACTGGACAGGTCGATAGACGAAATAGTCAAAGGTTGCCGGCAAAGCCGTCCCATTTATATCTGAGCAGGCTACCCCTACGAATGCACCCGTGAAGCTCCCATGAGCCTGATGACCACCACATTCGTCCGAGAGGATAGACGCATCGTAAACCGGCCCAATCTTCTTCAGTTCCTCACCATCTAACGCATAGAAGAATTGCAATTCGCGCCCGCGTATTTTCAGCGCCAATTTCACTTTCCCTTCCTTAGGTATCTGCACCGGGTCTGCAAGCGGTAGGTTGAGCTTGCCATTGGGCCAAGACGCCTCCGAGGTAAGGATTAGTAGCTCCCGCTGGCCGTCGGAATGGGCTGTGACAGTCAGGTAAAAGAAATTGAATCGGCAATAATACGCAGTGAGTCCAGCAAATTGCCTCTCGTCAGACGGAGAGAAGTCGATTACCGTTTCAGCATCGTAGGAGAAGTGGGTTTGTCGCCTAGCGACGAGCGACTGTTCGAACCATGAACCGATGGACTCCCGACCGATCAAGGTGAGCTTCCCGTCTTGTGTCTTAAAAATCCGCTCTGTTTCTGGCGTTCTTAGCCACTGGAAGTCCTTATGTAGGCCATTCTCGAAGGTATATCGCTGCTCTGCCCAGTATTTGCTCTCGTCGCGCTCTCCGGGTACGTCGACGTAGAGTGAGGGTACGGGTCCATTCTTCACGAAGAGCCAATCGTCCTCCCAATAGGCTTCCTGGATAGAAGTTTCGCGGCCGAGAATACAACGTCGTTCCTGGGTTGTTGGGCGACCGGCTAAGTGTACCAGATAAGTCTTGCCATCGGGCGTCTCTACGATGTCACCGTGACCAGCTCTCTGCAGAGCGGCATGCGGATGGTCCTTGGAGGTGAGGATATGTGTCTGCGGATGCACCTCGTATGGGCCCCAGATATTGTGGGAACGAGCTAATGTGCAAGCATGATCATAAGCAGTGCCTCCTTCAGCTGTCAGTAGGTAATACCACCCATTTTTCTTGTATAAATGTGGTCCTTCGACTAGATCTAACTCCGTTCCTTTGAAGATATTTTTCTTTGGTCCAACGAGCTTCCCCGCCGAAGGATCGAACTCTTGCAGCACAATCCCCGCAAATGAACGAGGTCGGCACCGGTGGTCCTGCAGCATATTCACGAACCATTTCTTGCCATCCTCGTCGTGGAATAGCGAGGGGTCAAAACCCGAGGAGTTGGCGTACACGGGATCAGACCACGGTCCCTCTATTGACGGAGCGTTAACAATATAATTGTGAGTATCCTTGAAAGAGCCATCCTTCCTCTTCACGTCCGTATACACCAGCCAAAATTTATCGCCGTCGTGCGTAAGGCAAGGAGCCCATGCCCCGCAACTATCGGGGTCGCCACGCATATCCAACTGAGACTTACGGCTTAGGGGCCGTGTGATCAACTCCCAGTTTGCCAGATCTTTGGAGTGATGGATTTGCACTCCTGGATACCATTCGAATGTGGATGTGGCGATGTAATAATCGGTGCCGACCCGGAGTATTGATGGGTCGGGGTTGAACCCGGGCAAGATCGGGTTACGAATCAACGGCATGGTGGTTACGTACCTAGGTAGGTATGAAGGAAATCCCGAATGATGGAAGGCACAGAACAAACGAAATCAAGGGATACATAAAGACTTTCTTTTGAACAAAGCTGACACACGATGACGATGATGCCACTAGTCTTCGGCAGGTCTTGTTAATGATGCCCCGAAGAACCATCGAATTTAGCCGCCAATGCCAACTGCACTGTCACCACCCCAAGTTTAGGCAGTTCATCTAACTACCAAAGAGTAGCGTATGATTTTATCTAATTTTAAGCCTACTTCGCGATATCTTAGACTATTTAGACAGTGAAATTGAGGTAAGATAATTAGAAGCTCGAGATCAGGCGTCTAGAATGATAAATAGTGCTACCTACTGGTGCAGTCGCCAAAGTTATACCATAAGTTCCGCCTAGCGATCCGCATTTAGGCGGCTTGAAATCCTAGGCTCGTGAGTAATGATCATTCATAACCTCTCATGAACATGTTCAGAATCTTAGAATTACAGCTAGACATGAGTTAATGAAGGGTTACCGATCTCTATTTATTTAGGTATTATACGTCATGTACCTATACATATTTTTAGATACGTCTACTAACCCCTGCAGTATCTTCACCAATGTACCTAACTTAGTGTCTTCCAACCCGAGACGATATAGGGCTATTGAAGCACTTCTAAGGTCCTTAGAAAATCTATCATCTAAATGAAGAACGGACGACCAACAGCCGCAGAGCCTCCGATCTCCGCATTGCTTGCTCAGCAAATCTCCTATGGTTTTGCTTAGGTGTAGCCAATTGTAGCTTACTATCCCATATCTATACTCCCTGACCTTCCTCGTTCGGCTAAACGGGGGTGCCCGTAGTCGGATCTATCTCACCATCCTTCATAGATAGCATCATCATCACCGTTCGTGATCCGTTAATTCAACTTAGGACACCGTCCATCTTCGAAAGGTTCATAGTCTCAAGAACAACAGTACTGTCAGGGTGTGAGCATAGTCAAATATATAGCATCGAATACGAAACGCCTGTTGACCATGGCCGGCCATGTGTGAGTAATCCTCAAGCGGCGTAGTCACAAATAGTCACTGATGCGTTCTCATGTCTCCAAGAAATATGATGGACGATTGTCTAATATCAAATTGTTCGTTGTCTACCATAATAGCTGTGCAACTCACTGCTTCTGGCCTGCAAGTCCGTTCTGACTAAGGGCGCAGTGCCCCCAGCTACTCTGAGATCTGCTCTTCGCCTCCTCGTCTCTCAAGGGGCTGTCACTCAGCAACCCTTCGTTGAGCACGTCCGCGCCAGATTCTTCGAGAATCCCCCTATGTTTGAGCCGCCAGAACGATTGTTTCCTGGAGATGATGTTGTTGGCCCTGAGTGCTTGGCGTATCTCGCACAGACGAGGTGTATCTTCTCGTGCAAGCTATCCCAAGAATCATTCCCTTAGTAAGCATTCCCATGCCACTTTATCTACATACCCAGGCACCTACCATGTAAAAGCATCTCATCTAACGATTATAGCTTGGAACATTTCATTAAAGCTATCCCGCAAGCGAAAGTCAGAGTAGGTGTATCCTATAGTTGTACATCACTCACCCCCTCCCTCTTAAAAAATGGCAAAGACTCATTCAAAACGCCCGCAGTGGACCGAATATAGCGAGCTAGAAGAGCTTCTAGCTAAGTTCGACGGCGATGTTGTACAAGCCGTACAAGCACTGAAGGAATCGCGTCCAGAAGCGAGCCCAGAGCTGCTAGACTCGCTCAAAAGACTCCTCGCTAGTATAGACAGCTGTGAGGAATACTGCATGCACGCCGAGCCCCCCTTAGTATTCCCCTTCACGCGTGCAAGACGGCAGGTTCGCGACGTGGTAGGATATCTATTTCCCAACCAATTACCAACACCATCCTCCAGTCGGTTAGAGAGGATCCTCATCGACCTCGACGAAGATGCGAGACGTGCAGTGCAGACATTTCGGCTCGGACCTTTCAAAATGCCTAGGCTTTTCAACGGCCTATGGCAGTTGTCGTCGCCTTCTTGGGGATCGGCGACTGCGGAGAACCAGGAAGGAGGCCTTGCGCAAATGGTTGAGTACGGCTTGGCCGCTGCTGATATGGCGGATCACTATGTAGGTGGTTGGATACTCGGTATCTTCAGGAAGAAGGGGTTCTAATCGACGCATTAGGGCGATGCCGAATTGATATTCGGTGACTTCAGAAACAAGCTCTTGCCTGAAGTCCGAGATACTCTGTACGCCGCGACGAAGTGGGTAAGCATACCTAATTTAGATATCACCGATTCCCCCCTTAACATTAACTGCGTGTTTTTAAGTGCGTCTTCTCTCCTCTCTCAGAGCCCGTAACGACATCCTTCGTGCTCGACGCGGTACTCGAACGATGTCGACGTCTAGGAGGACGAGTCGAGCTATTGCAATTTCATTGGCAGAATGTACGCCATCTCCCTTTCTAACGCAATATTAAGGACTTCCTATCTCATTCAAACAGTACGAATCTAAAGAGTACCTCGATATCCTCGTCGAACTAATCCGTATCTCGAAATCCCACCCGTACCTCGTGACCACAGTCGGCCTCTGCAACTTCGACTCCGAGCACGCGGAAGAGGCTTGTGAGTATCTTCTTGCGAAAAATGGCTCGGTTGGGATCGTGTCAAATCAAGTACAGGTATGTATGCCATACGCGATATTAGATTATACTAGATAGGTTATGCTAAGTTTGGCTTGTAGTTCTCCCTCGTTGACGCGCGACCGCTTCAGAGGATGGTCCACATATGTGATAAATACGGGTTGAAGCTGCTCACATATGGCTCATTCGTATGTATTTCCCAAATTATTTCTTCTCTACCCCCCTTTCGTATTTCGGACGCGTTCGAGGAAGTTAACGTCGTGGGTGTTTTCTAAGTGCGGAGGCTTCCTATCCGAGCGATGGCTTCACCAACCAGTCCCCGAAATCTACCTAGAATCAAATGAGTTGACCCCCTCTCAGCGCAAGGCGAGTAATCCTCATCCCTTTTCTACTCACTGGATATTCCCAAGCTAAACCAATATGCATACATAGTATTTCGACATGATCCACACCTGGGGTACATGGGCCGAATTCCAGACTTTACTCGAGTGCCTCGCAAAGATAGCTGGCAAGCACAGCGTAACCATTTCAAACATCGCAGCGCGCTGGGTCTTGCAGCAACCAGCAGTAGGCGCCGTGATCGTGGGTACGAGGTTAGGCGTGACGAGCCACATGGAGGATAATCTGAAGGTATTTAGGTTCGAATTAGACGATGCCGATATTTCCGATATCAACGCAACTGCGCTTGGGTCGTCGGGAGAGAAGATGCTAGCCATCTTGGAGAAACTCGGGGATTGTGGGAATGAATACCGCAAGATGCATTGAGACTCCATGGCTTCTTAAGACGGTAGCTGGTATTGCACGATGAGTATACTTCGTACATCCCGTCATTATCCTTCTACCCAGGTAGCTGAAAAGCTTAGAAACATGTACATGTACTATAAGATAGCTGGATATAATAGTTTCTATTTAATTACTTCCATTCGATACCCGAAGTCTCACCCCAAAGCCCCCTTAGCAAATCCACTATAATTAATACGAATTTGACACTTCTAACGATATCTATTAACACATATAGGCGGAGGATAAGTGTATAAGTAGGTTATAAGCACAATTTCATACGCTTTAGCCTCATGCTCACTAATGTTCAGCCAGCTCACTCAAGCTAACCTACTAAGCCACCGACTATGCGCACCTAGGTACCTAGCGAGGTCAGAAGAGTACAACGCTGTAGATATTCTTTTTCTTTTTTTTCTCAAACCAGATCTGCCTTGGAAGCATCGCCGAAATTGCACAGAATGTTGCTTTTTAAACGCCGGAGCCGTATACCGTGAAGATTCCTCTATCAATCAATCCATATACATCGGTTCGCTACCGCTAACGCCTTGAACAATTGTCCCGTAGTCGCCGTTATTCATTATTGCATGTCCGTGTTGGCCGTGAATACGCCCCGGTATCGAGTTGCCCGCGTTCATGTTCTGCATCGTCTGTACGTCGAGACCGCGATTAGGCACTGTACCGTTGACCGCGAACCGAGCTTCTGTGGTCGTAGTGACATGTTGATCACGGTTCCTTGTGCGCGGTATATCTAGCTGCTGATGCTGCTGCGTTGGCGGTTTTGCGACAACAGGGGTGATAGGTGTAAAATTCTCATCGTCCTCCATTTCTGCGTCAGCATCTTGATCGCTATTGTCATCGTTAGCAGCAGATGTGCTAGAGGTGGGTACCATCATTGGCGCGGTTGCTGCCGCTGTTGTCGTGGGTTGTGGCTCGTTTACTTGCGCGTTAGATGTCACCGGCATAGGTCGCTGCTGCTGGCGAGCTGCTATTTGGGATGGAGGCACAGGCGCAGAGACAGGAGTTGCGGTAGTCGGGGTTGGCGTTGTCTGATCGAGAGGCCTTTGTGTAGCCATACCGGGCCCCTTCGATACCGCAATGACAGACTTCCATCGCTCAATAGCGCGAGATACCATAGTATCGAGATCTAGGTGACGGTCGTCAAGATGAAGTCCGATGCCCTGATGACCCTTATTAATGCCCAGATCCCCCAAGTAAGACAAGACCGACTGCTCAATAGGAATCGTTGCCGGAGGAAGAATTCGGAATTCCCTTGGGTGTTGTAGACGGTTGAGTTGGTCGATCTGCAGCTTGAGGTTCGCATTCTCTTGCTTAATAGAATACTGGGCCTCCTTCAACTTCTCCACCTCTTTCTGCCTTCGCCCTACGCTCCTAGCTAGTTCGAGGCCCCAAAGCTCAGTCCTCCTCTGGGCAGGAAGCTGCTCCCATACATGGTATGTTGATTCCAAATGTTCATTAACCTGCGCCTCAAGTGCGGCCGCCGATTCTTCTGCTCTCTTCACCCCTTCACGCATATCACGGGGGAATGTTGAGTTTGACGGTGGGTACGTCAGATCTTCATGCGACGTCGTCGTTGCCATAGCGCAAGCAACTCTCCATTTTCTAAATTCTTCTTGAAAATACGCCTTGAGAGCCTCATACTGTTTCTGCGCCGGTGGCTGTATAGACCAAGAGGTCGATGTTGGGTGTGGCGTCGAGGAGAATAGAGTAGGAGGCGCCTGAAGACATTGAAGGGTGAGGGCAGGGAAGTCGAGGGAAAGAGGGTCGAAATCGAAGGGAAGAGAGTCCATGTCGATTTGCTGCCTGAGAAATATAATCGATTAGTAATGTAATTTGAGCGGGTAGCTAAGATGTGAGTCTTACTTGGCAGCCCTCCATGAGCTAAGTAGTTCCCTCAGCGCCAACTCAGCAGCCCTTGCTGTATCCACGGCATCGGCGAGCTTCTGTCTTGCATCCAGCTGAGATTTATGAACTGCGGTTCTACTTGGTGCACGCTGCATAGGGAGCCGTCTCGAGTCCTGACCATTACTATCTTCGGGGCTATTCTTCAACTCGCCATTCCTCGCCGGAATATCATTGATTACACCGGTGGCCTCCCAGGTAGGCTGGAAGGGATACTTGGGCATCGGATGGTCGACGACGAACTGGCCCTCTTTCGGTATAGCGGATGATTTTGCGGCAAGGTCAGGTGCAGGGCTCCTCTTCGAAGAAGCAGTCGGGGTGCCGGGAGTTGACGCGTCCCGCCGTGCAAGCGAACCCCTTGGTTGCCTGCGAGTAATACTGCCTCGCATCTTCCGAATAGCCTCGACATCGTGAATGCCATCTGGGGCCTTAGGGTTCTTCTCCTTAATATACAGATCCAAATGTCTCCCTAGCGACGAGGAAGTGAATGCTTGACCACAATACGGGCAATTTCTATCTTTTACCGCACTTGCCTTAGGGGCGCCTGGAGATTCGGCGGCGGCGGCAGTGGTGCTAGCTGCTTCGGACATGGCTGAGGAGCTCAAGCACGACTTGGATCGGGTAGATTGAACGAGTGATGGTTCTATCGGGAGCGAATGTAATGTGGAAAGGGTTCAGGTAAAAGAGTGAAGGCTTCGTTAAGAGATACGAGATACTGTATATAACATCAGCAGCTGCCCCTAAGGAGCATCCCCCATTCGGATCTCATCCAGGAAGAAGAATCCTGAGAGGGATCCTAGGAGTCGACGAGAAACCTAGTAATGGCTTGATCATTTATCTTCAGAGGCTCACTGCAAAAAGAAGAGAGAAATTGAAGGAGATGATTATGTTTCGGCGTGGTGATGTTTCTGTTTCTTGAGAATGAATGTAAGTTATGTTTGGGGCTTTTTTTTTCTGGGGGATTTTCCGTTCAGGGGGTCAGGGGCTAACTTAGAACGAACTTAGAACCCCGGGAGGTACTGTAGCGCCAACCGGCTCTAAGGCAACTTTAGTAACCTTTAGGTTCCCCTTTGGGTCTAGTTGACGTAGGGAAGTCAGGTAACACAGATGTACTGTGTAGTAAGTGACATGTATATTGTCTTTTCTTTTTTCTTCTTATCTTTCATGCAAGCGACAATGTCTTGTCCAAAAGTCTTCACGGAAAAGTAATTGAAACATTGAATTTTTAAAAACCTCAGCTTCACTGTATGTATGATACTGTACAATGCAGGTATAGCTTCCCGAGGTACAGGGGAAAGCACGGAGGCAGGAAGCTTCCATCCGGGATGTTCGTTTGTGGAGCAAACTGGACCGGGGATTTGGCGGGTCCTATGGGCAGATCAATGGATTACATACGTACAATGCTCTATATCTGCATAAGTCTGCATAGAGAGGAAGACATTAGATTAAAAGAATATTCTTGTAACAAATTGCTTCCGCACTCTGATCGACTGAGTCAGCTGATGACAATCGTACCTATTCCAACTCTCGAATTTGAAGCTCAGGCCAACAAAAAATACGCCGGTCTATCCCTTTGCTGCTTAGGACGGCAAGGCCATTTCGGAACATCTGCACCTTGATTCGTCGCAAGATTTGATCGCGACGCCCTCAAACACCAAGCTCGCCATCCAACCATTCTACCTCTTCAACACATTCTGTATCTCTCATTGCCAGTGAATTCACGTCAGGTCTCTCAATTCTAGTACGCAGTACGATTTCTCCCGCTCAAAGTAGAAAATGCCACCTGGTACGTCATCTCGCACTTCAACACGACATTTTCGCGAAGTTTACAAATACATTGCGCGCGCGGCATGAATCGCCTTCTCCTCCTCCTCACCCCGCCAACCTGTCTAAACCTGTCAGCGCGAAGTCAGGCTATTCTTTGCGGAAGCTGAAGCTAACTATGTTACCTACAGCAATTAGCGACGACGAGGCCTCCGACGTTGGAGAGGTTTCGGTCCCTCTGCCTTCGACACGCGTCAAGGAGCCTCTTTCCAAGTTGGAGAACGATGTCGATGACGAGATGGAAGATGCGAAAGGTGCCGTGAAGAATGGCGCCAACGACCACGAAGGAGATGAGGAAGGCGACGCAGAAGATCTAGAGGAGGACGAGTGCGTACCTTGTCCATGTAAATGGACATTGCAGGAAGGAGCCAAGATCACATTGCTAACTGGAATCCAGGTACATCGTCGAGAAAATCCTAGCACATGTTGTCGAACCAGACGTAAGTAACACGCGAGCGCTTACCTTTTACAGCTTACGAACAAACTATGCAGGGCAAGTTGAAATTCAAGGTCAAATGGGAAGGTTACGAGAAAAAGTCAGATCAGACCTGGGAAGATGACGAGAATCTTAAGTAAGTGCACATGCTATCTTCCTCATCAGCAACCAAGATGCGACCCTATCTACAAACTTCGATTGTGTTGTCTAACAGCTTTCGGATTAGGGAGAATGCCTCCGATGTCCTAGAAGAGTACCTTAAGAGCGTAGGCGGACGAGAGAAGATCCTCGAAGAAGCGAAAACGGCTCTGAAGACGAAGAAGCGGGGAAGACCTGCGGCAGGCACACCTACTAATGGTACGAAGCGACGACGCAATGGCAGCCATCCCGCGTCAGCAACCCCTCCAGCTAGCAGCACCCGAGGCTTCAAGCCTCCGGTCGGTTCCTGGGAAGACGATGTTGAGTCGATCGATGCTTGCCATGACGAGGTTACTGGCAAGTTGATTGTCTACCTCACGTGGAAGAATGGCCACAAGACCCAGCATGATACCCAGGTCGTCTACAAGCGCTGCCCACAAAAGGTCTGTTAATACTATAGTTGGGTTCTCCTTTCCCGACACTGGCTGACCTTTAGCTACAGATGCTTCAGTTCTATGAACGACACGTTAAGATTGTCATGTCATCAGATGGCGGCGTGAAAGAGGAGTCATGATCACTCGCCATATCATTCCGGTGACCAGGGATAACAACTGAAGCAGATAATGGAAGGCTGCCAGGGCTGACCGGACGGGTTGACAGAATTGCTGCACGGCGTCAGGCTTGTCTATGCCTACCTATGCCTACGAATAGGTAGGAGTATGGACCTTTTCTGAGGGGAGTTTTGACCGGTATAATGGACTACGGATCGCAAGGTAAATATTGGAGGCTGCATATTCGCATACCTGCTTTAAGACCGCAAGATCTAAAGCAGGTGTTTCGGCCAATTGCATTACTTGGAGCCTCAGAATAGGCGTTGTTTTCCAGTACTATGATTTTTTTTTCTACTTCGCTGTATTATGTCTATAGTCGTAAGTCTCGATATCGTCGTAGTCTTACGGCTCACGCGTCTGGTCAATAAGTTCATAGGAGAGGGGAAAATAGTACAAAAGTTTTCAAAGGCATGAGATTAACAGGATAACAGTGATGGTCATGAATTTACCTAGTATGATCCAATCCATACGACCTGATTACACCACTACCGTACACCATTACACGTGTCGGAGCGCGTGTCGAAAAAGACCCAGCCTAAAATCCGGAGGAGGTTGGGGAATTAGCGCTAACGCCCAGAAGCTTGGATCCGACATATGGGTCCGTTTCGACCCCTGCAAATCAACTTGAAGCTCCTGCCAACCACCGGGTACAGAGACCTACATGTACCCTTGCAGCTAGGAAGCCAGCTACCCCTAGCTCCAGCCTTCAGCGACTCCCGCCTTGCGCATTTTGAACCTTTTTTTGTACCCAGCCTCGCTATTTACTCGCCCAGAATGCCAGAATGGCGGGGCAACCACCAGTATTTGTACCATGCTCACCCATTCTGTTCGCCGGTTTCTCTTGCTCTCCTTTTGATACCTTATCTTACTCTCTTGCTGCAATTTGAACAATACCTACGTTTTGTCTTGTCATATAGTCCTTTGAGACTATCGAGTTTAGGGGATTTTCCAATTGTCAAAGTGCGTCAAAGTGACACCGCACTGCTACACTTGGGCACCCGTTATCGTTATCGTTATCGCCGCTTGCTCCCTACATGCAGCACGCTGCTTGATACCTACAAACCTACCTAACCTACAATCCATTGTGAGGAAGACTTTAAAAAGAAATCCTCACATTCTTAAATTACTATCCTACCTCCCTCGCTCCATCATTCCTTATCCTCCCAGATAAACCGCCACAATGGTCAAAGAAAACGACGTCATTGCCATCATCATCATCGTCCTCTTCATCGTCCTAGCCCTCATCGCATTCGGTATCTACCGATTAGTCCACCTGGCCAGGACACAAGGCAGCATCACCGAAGGAAGTGGGAGCGGGTCAAGCGGCCTAGAATAGTGACAGAGGAGGAAGCCATGGTTGCGATTGGCATCGACCGACCTTTAACACCGCTCCCATTTCCTTCCACGCATCAGGTCCCTTCTTCGGAATTTTCTTCCTCCGCTTGATGGACATGTCCGTCTAATGCAGGTGGTGGCACTCGTGGGGACACGCAACAGATGATGGGTAGAGACCTTCTACCTTTCCTTCTTTAGACAAGCCTAGAGAAGGCCCAAACGCCTTATTGAAGAGTCGCGGGGCGAGAGTTTCCTAGCCAAGGTTGAGACGGGGTCCTAATCGTCTGGGGTCTCAGACCTACATCATCGCTATTCGCCAACTCCGGCGGAATGATATTATTATTTACATGGACATATTACGGCATTTACGATTTACCTGTACACATAGAAAGAGGGACGGCATCTCGGACTATGGGCGCGCGAGCATTTATGTTGATTGGATTTAGGCGGTATGAATATCTCGATATTATCACGACATACATATTGTGAGGGTTACTTATCCCTCCTGGGTATCTATATCTGTCTGTCGGTGGTTGTTTGGAAGACTAAGGGATTAAAGGATTTAAATAAGGCAAATAAGTGGGCAACATGTTACGAGTCATTTGATGCAAATAAGTAGACGGGAACATAGATAGACAGAGATGAAGGCTTGAGAAGAGTTATGAATAATGGAAGACTTGGAATCCCACTCTACACCATGACACTGTATTCGTGACATCGTGTGAAATGCAGCATCTTATGCAAATGATGTTCGTATATATGTATACCTACCTAGGATACTTCGCTGCTGCAAAGGAGGAAACCATCTCCACTAGAGCGTAGCGACAACCGATGCAGCTTCTCGACCATCTACTTTGACACTACCAAAGTATACTGGATAGACTATATTAGTTGCTCTTCTAATCCGTAGCCACAGCGCCTCTATTTCAGCACGCTCGCTGATGCACAAACCCTGTCTAAGGAAGGAGAGGTATCCCGTCTTTCCACCTCTATAAACCAATATTTGACTTGTTGCAATACCAAACGCCTCTCGCCGTGATCCAATCGTCATGTACGGAACAAGCGTAACAAAACCCACATGCGATATTCTGTGTATATATGTCCCGATCCGCTGTATAAGCCCTCAAACTCCATGCCATGCGTGTACCTTCATGGTTGTCGCCCCCTTTTTTCTCTATAGCCGCAGGGAAACAAGAGCCAAATGAGACCCGCTCGTGGACCCTTCACAAAGCCAATCCAAAGAAAACTGAAATACTACGGATAGCCGAAACCATTCATAATCACCGTAACGTGTTGCCTTGTACACAGTCATAAGTAAAAGTACCTATGATGGCTGGTATTAGAACCCAGACATGAGATACCCTCAATCATGCGCGGATATCGTAGTATGCAACATAGGAGAAACCTCCAATCCTAACATACTCATCCCATATACCTCTTTCGAGGTCTATGTCGAGTTCGTATTAAGGATTGGTGTGCAGTGCCAATATTGTAGGTGGAGGTAGATATGGCATTCAATGCTTGTTTCGCGGCGTATGGCGAGCAAAGTATGATGGTGGGCTCGATGACTCGTCCATAGGTGTAGGTGTATCATCTTCCTAAGATGAACTTCTCTCGCTTTTAGGCTCGAGGGAGAACCATCCACCTCGTTCCCATTCACCTGGAACATAAAGACATTCGGCTCGAACCACGTTATCGGATATTCCGTCCAGCAAAACGTTTAGCCGCTTGAAATCAATCGGCTTCAGAATCCAGCCGTCAAACCCGGCCTTAACGTATAGTGGTCTCTCCCGTTCTACAAGAGAAGCCGATACAGCAAAAATTGGGGTTCTCTTATAGGTTGCAGCTAATGGAGAAAGCTGTAGGTGGTTGTCTGATTTTTCAAATGCTCGTACCATCTTGGTGCTAGTAAGGCCGTCGACGATGGGCATCTATCGCATAGAGTCAGTTATGCGCACTGTCAACTTCATTAGCTGATGACTCACTTGCATATCCATGAGAATAACATCAAAAGCAGCCGGCTTTTCTTTATAAACAGCTGCGCAATCCTCGCCGTTAACCGCATGATAGACTTCGTGCCCGGCTTTCTCTAGACGCTTTTTGAGGATTTTCATATTGATTGGATCATCCTCAGCTACAAGAACCTGCAATTTACCCGAAAGCATAGGGAGCGCGGACTTCCGTTCGTCGGCTTGCTCTCCGGCATGTTTGATATCTTCAGGAATTTCAAACAGCACTTTGGATGTCTGAGTAGTTGGGGGTTTTACTGGTTGATCGAAAACTTCATCCGGTACCTTGACTGGTTTGATGGGTGTCTTTGAGTCCGTGACGTGATATTGACCGCTTGGTACATCGGTAGTGGCCGCAGTAGAACGCTGCTGGACCATCGGTCGCTCTGAACTATCCCCGTCAATGATTGACGCGTGCATCATTCTTGACCCCGGCACGCAGTTGATACTAGCACGAAGATTGTCTTGCCGTTCCCTAGAATTTAGGCGCTGTAAACCCACGGCTGTCTCATCAAAACTTTCCAGAGACAATGGTGTCTGAAGGGCGTCAATTAGGCGATCCGCGTCACTTTTGTTGCTCTGACCACCGCTACTAGCAGCGCTTCTCAAGCTACTCGCGCTATTCGTCTCATCCAGGCTTCGCCTTCCAATGCTCGAACGTTTTGCTGTATTTGTCGCATTCGTTACGCTTAAGCTTCCGTGATCAACAAGCATAACTTCGTCCGAGTCTGTCGATGGCAATGTTTTAGTAACCGAAGCCGTGCTCTCTATTGACTTTGCTTTTCCAGGAATACTGCTTGAACCGACGTTTTCGAGGGATTGACTTGTCGGCAACTCGAAAGGAAGCTGGATGACGAATCTTGATCCCTTTCCCTCTTCCGATTTTAATCGCAGCTGACCGTTCATGTTTCGCACTATTCTTGCAACTACAGCAAGGCCCAATCCCAGCGTCCGGCCCTTGCCCGGCTTCTCGACTTCATCGACAGAGTTGGATTCATCTGCATCTGCGCTCACTTGCTCTAAGTCTCGGAAAAGATTATCCAACTTTTCGTCACTCATACCATGGCCCGTGTCTTGAACGACGGTTTCCACTTTGACACGATTCTCAAGAACTTCGGTAACGTATGATTCAACCCTTATTGAGCCGTCTCGCGTATGCTGTATAGCATTCGCTGTCATGTTCACAACTGCTTGGCGTACACGGCGATAGTCGCCATGCACATACCGAGGAAGACCAGGATGTTCGATGACTTCGTAGGACAAACCCTTTCTCTTCGCATCCACTTTGAACGGTTCCGTTGCCTCCTGGATACAAGCCGGGAGGTCTATAATTTCGTCCTTGATTAATTCTTGGCCCTCTTCCATATTAGTAAGCGACAGAAGGTCATTGATGACATAAATAAGCGATTTAGATGCTGAATGGGACCTAGCCAGATTCTCTCGGGTTTCCTGATCGAGTGGTCCTTCCATGGCGATCTCTAGGCAATTGATGATAGCGTTCAATGGCGTCCGAACTTCGTGTGCAGAATTCGCCAGCAAAAGCCGAGTTAATCTACTACTTTGCAAAGCAGCCTCTTTTTGTCTCCACACCTCGATGAATTTGCCTAGAATAGTGTAAGTAAATCGAATCTTCCCGGGAAAACTTCCTAAAAGTTGTGTGTATACTCACCATAAACTAAACATAGTACCGCGGCAGTTTCTACCTGCTCCTCGGACCACTCCCTGCATTTGCCAACAACAATCTCATGCCATGCCTTGAAGCTCGATCGTGGTTCTAGGAAACTCGAGGTACCTTCTTTCACAACTTTCTCGTATGGGTTACCCGCCCATTTCACTTCTCTAACCTGGCCCTTACGGAAGAAGACAATAAAATCATTGCCACCCGTGCTCAGCGGTACATATAACAAGCCAGCAATGATGGAAAAGCCTGGAGGATAGCGGAGGTCCGGAAAGTCCTCGTGGATGTCCTGCGAAGTCAAGACTGAAGTGAAGCTTCTCAGGCGCAAGTACTCTAGCATGGCTAAGGCTTCTTGGGAATGCTCAATCTTCCCCAAGATTTTGGTCTCGCCGCGGATAGACAGCATGCCACAATCGGCGTCAAAAAGTTTTATAAGGTCATCAGAAGAGGCGGTAATATATCCTGAGGGGTTTCGATCAGTCGGCATAGTGTTTATAAGTTTCCTTGCTTGTAAACGCGATGCATATGAAAGTCGCTCGATGTTGCGCGACGCCGTATCTCCTACTAGTCGACATAGCTTTCGGATTGGAAACGGAACTCGCATCCCCTTGGAGCCATAGCTATGACACGCGATAAGTCCCCACAGCTCATTGAAGGCATTAATTGAAATGGACATGGAGGACCGGACAGCCATGTTAGCAAGGTACTTGAGGTGAATGGGAGACATGGCGCGGAGATAGGCATGACTAAGATCGAGAGGCTGATCCAGGTCCTCCGTAGATCGACAAACAAGCCTCGCGGATTCTAACTCTCGGTCATAAAGTAATCGAACTTTGTTGAGTTTATAAAGATCGCGTGCCTGTTTTGGGATGTCAGAAGCAGGAAAATGCAGACCGTAGTAGAGATCACGAGTCTTCGTAGGATCAACTAGCTCCGTTACCACCTTGCCGTTGAACGCCGCATCGAACTGGTAGATCATGACGCGATGAAATCCTGTGAGTTCCTTGACGATGCCCACCAAGATTTTGAGGAACTTGGGCAAATTCGGCGCAGATGCCAACTGATCTTGAACTTGAGACATTATATCAAAAACTTGCATCGCACCAGCTTCGCCACGTCTCTGTCGTGCACTTCTAAGAATCCTAAGGGGCCTGCTGCTAACTTCTGTGCTTTCGTATAACTCTTCCGTTGTTGGATTCTGACAAAGCGTATCCTCGGGGTCGTGTTCGGGAGTCAGCTCATCAAGCGGCTGCAGAGGGTGATTTTTATCGTCCTCCAGCTCAAACTCACAGATCATCAAGTCGGGATGGCTCTCGTTAATATGTATTGCGCACCAGAGTTTGATAGACCTCCTACGAGGCGGTCGTATAGATATGCTGAATACATCGGGTCCGTTAGTAGCAGGATCTGCGTCTTCATCCTTGATGAAATCAATGTGGTCAAGGAGATTATCGGCTTGTTCTTCAGTAAAAATCTCGGTGAAGCTTTCAAGTCGAAATAGCTCTTGGGGTGAGAAGCCAATGATTTTCTTTGAATTTTCGCTTACGTATCGGACGGAAAGCCGACAATCAGTCTCTTCCCTTAGAGCAACGAGAAGGCCAAATGCCTGTATAGCGCCAGGGGCATGAATCGGTTCATCTTCACATCGCTGCAAAGTTCCATTCCGACCAGTAATAACAGCGTGGCCTTCATCAGTTACCACATGTCGGAAACGAGCTGTCATCAATGTATCATTAAGTTCTGCAGGTGACCTACGCCCAGTAGAATCTCCAGTATGACTCTCCTCGGTATGCACAGAAGTGCTTTCTTTCGTCTTATCGGAACCATCCGATGATGCATAGGTGAAAAGTGGTAGCGGCCCCACTGAAGAAACACGTTCCGATCTTGGGGGCGGACTCCCCGTAGAATCAGAAAGTGCCTCTTTTCTCCTCGATCTTCCTGCCCCTCCTCTCCTTTGCGGTGATCGAGCAGAAGTAGAGCCAGTATCGGACCGTCGGCGACCGTCCCAGGTTGTTTCATGGCAAGCTATATGACTTTGTTCACTTGGATCCCGTGCCGACTTCAATGGTGACGATTGAGATTGATCAACGCTGATAACAGATCGGATAGGAAACACTCTATCGGAAGGATCTGTGGTGCTGCTAACACTCGCGCGGTGACCAGCGCGGTGACCAGGTTGACGGTCCGGGTCCGTACTGCACGATGTAGGTATTTTTGCGGCTCGATCGTGCGCATTATCGCCATTTATAATAGGCCGAGGTTCTTCAGTAAGGCTGTCGAGAGACTGAGGCTGGGCTGCCTCCGGGGAGTTGCCGACGGGGGTAGACATATCTGCCGGCTCCTCACAGCTGCTAGATTTGTACGACGATGGGCGAGGGGTTTCTGTGTCACCATCGAGCTGTGCTCCGTGCGGAGGACATTCATTAGCAGTATGGTCAGCGCTATGCTGAGTTTGAATTTCTGGATCTTGACTTGACTCCATGTTATCGTGTGGTCAATGGCAACGACCTAAAAGTCGAGCTCAGTTGTTCGCGACTACCACCTGATAGAATAACCAGTTAAGCTCTTGGCGCGCCTGGTTTCCCATATGTAAATCCTACCCGGCCCAAACAAGGGCTTCCCGACAACAACGATGCCACAACCCTCGTGTAAGATATTTAGGTTTTCAGAGTAGGTCAGGCGCATAAGAGGAGAAGACCTGATAGGACAATAGGAACAGGCCAAAGCAGGTAAAACCTGCTACCTTGGCCGGAAAGAAAAACACAGATCGAATACGGTAGAGAATATAGGTAGGTGGTGGAGGTCGAGTATGGAGAATTGAGTATCGACAATTGAGAATCGGAAATCTAGAATACCAGTCCGTAGTGGGGTCAGTGGTATGAGGAAACCCTATCTGCCTATGGCTCTAGGGCTGGGTCGTGCTAGTCGCCACTTCGAGGGAAGATCGCTCGATGTGTGTGGCCCATCTAGAACTGTAGGTATGTACCTTACCTACAGTATAGATGTAGCTGATGATCATTACGGGGGACCCTGGCTGCCCTGGCGATGTTGCAGGGAGAGGATGACTACCTAGGGCTGTGACATACCGTATACCTTCTTTATTTAGTATACGCGGCATGTGGCGGCAGGGAGGTCAAGGGGGTGTGTGGTTGGTATGATCAGATTATCGATTAGATGTAGATCTATGTAGATCTATGTAGGTATTGTATGTATCGCACAAAGATCATTTCGTTATGATTCCATGTAGGTATATTAGGTACCTTCAATGTTGGGTACCTAAGCAAGGTCCCGGCCTGATTACTGACTTCAATGTTAAGAACGACATGGAGCTAAGTTGATTCAGACCCTCGCCTGCCCTTTGATACTAGTAACATAGCGGTGGAGGAAGAACTCACTCCTGCCTCAAATCGTTGACATCATACTTGGAAATTGCTGGCACGCTAAAAATATCTACGGTAATTAGATTTACCCCGATTGGGTAGGAGGTAGGTAGCTACTACGGTTGGTCCTAGGTGGTGTAACTTCAAGGAAAATTAATAAGGTACCTTAGGAGATTCATACCTACCACGTATTCAATTACCCAGTACACTATCTGTTCAATATCTGGCCGTCTAGTTGTACCCAATCCCAATCTTCAACAAAGGCTCGGATGTTGTTTTAGAGTTTGTAGCACCGCCTAAGACAGGCAGACTAAACCGAAGGCAATGCGAACTGAAACCGTGTTCGGCTCTTTGACATTTCTCTCTAACTTCCTATGTAAAAACATCACAAAGACTTCCCAATCCACTGTAACAATACCTTTATATTTTGTCATTGCGAGAAAGAACAATGATCATAAATATCTACCTATCATGTCCTCCATCCCCTCCCATATTCAACCCATTGACTGATGGCACTCAAAAGGTAAGTGAAACATTGGATTGGTAAGCTGGACGCATTTTAATTGGGAAACTGCCTACTTCTAGGTACAATCTATAGGTAGTTTTCCAATACTAGACCCAGCAATATGGACAGCAGCAACAAAACTAACGAAGTATCCGACAACGATGATGATTGTCTGATGGTTGATAGACCTGAAGATAATCTAGTGGTCCTTGACGAAAACGAATGCGCTGACATAGACATGAAAGACGCCCACGCACAAGAAGACGTGCCGGATGTCTCAGCAGTGGGCGCAATACTTAATAAAACAAAAGACAGTGCCACGCAAACGAAAGTTACTACTCTCGATGAGGAAAAGGTGAACATTATTGTAAATATCATAAATATTCGGCAGAAAGAAGAAGCTACTGGATGCGAGCGCTCTTCGAAACTCGAGAGCGACGTCCTTAATCTCATCAATGGGAAAGACATCCAATCTGTGAGCCTTAAAGCGAGTCAAGAATTACTTCGAGGACTCGTGGTTGTGAATGTTTTCCGTCCATGATCTTTGTGAGGTAGTTTAGAGAGGGCATTTCATTCTCGGTTTCATGGGCAATATCATTTCATCAAAACGGCAGGCCTCGGCTACAACTCGTGGCCTCATTAGCGAGTCTCGATTTTTATTATTATAAGAAAAAGATCGGTATCTTCCAAAAGATGGCCAGCTTTTTCTTAAATAATAAATGCTACGCTGATAATTGGACCGACAACATTGCCCAGGTGGAGAGGCATTCGAATACCGACAATACGGTTCCAGTGGAACCAAGCTTGGTGGGCTGGTGGGGTGGAGACCGGTCCGACCCGTCAACAACCCAGAACGTCCGAATTCATCCATTAGCCAAGATAACCTCTTTTCTGGCTTTAACACCGCCATTAGCCTCTGGTGTACCCGAGCAATTGATACCCAGACACAACAATTCAAGCAACCACTCCCACGGGTGAGTACGGCAGCTGTAAATAAGACCGTGGCGTGGCTTGCCTCCAAATGGGGAGAGACTCAGCGCCGAAAAACTGGCCATCATCAATCCCCTATCTCTTGCAACCTTCCTATGCACCTCATATTACGAAATCGGAACTTCAAGTTATCAGAACTCGAACTCCCGAACTCACCACGGAGATCCCCCGTGATTTCCCTCGAGGTCCCTCAGCCCTCGCGAGAATCATTCCTATTAATGACCCTCTACACCCGGCGAATGGACAGTCAGGCTTGTTCGCTGCCAAACACCTTCCGCCAGGGTCTCTTATCCTGCCTTACTACGGTATAATACACTCTTCTCTGCCACCATACAGTGCGGCGCATGATAAATCGGATTACGATCTATGGTTAGATCGTGATGCAACACTGGCGGTCGATGCGGATAAAGCAGGCAACGAAGCCCGTTTCGTGAATGACTATAGGGGCGTCAAAGACCGACCTAATAGCGAATTTAGGGAGTGTTGGGATTTGAGGCGGGGAGAAAAGTGTATGGGCGTATTTGTTCTACCTGCCGGCAAGAACGCCGGGAAGAAAGCCGCTACGGGTGTTGCAAAGGGCGAGGAGATCCTTGTTAGTTACGGAAAAGGGTTCTGGAGTAAAAGGAAAGACGAGTATCAGGATGATGACGCAACCGAAAGTCATGACACTCGATGAACGGTTATCCTCCCACGGTAGTCCATGTTGATTTTAAGATACTGGGCCCACCAGTTTAGCAACGGGCGCATCGGATGGCTTAGCATCCTACCTTGCTCCCCGTTGAAAGAATGGATATCGAACGGAATACCGATATGGAGGTAAAGGTCAATCATAGGACACCTACACAGAGGGACATAGGTGAGTTGTTCCATAACCTAGAGGTTCTTTTAATTACTATCTTATGGCAGGTACTGACAAATGTCACAGTTGTGATGTTAGTAAATGTAAAAGGGTTTTGGTTTCACGCGAAATGCCGAGGTGGGCCAAAATTTATGTCGCCTTCAGGCTTTCTGTCCTCGAATCTATCCATGTATGTCCGAAATGGCCAGTCAAATCGAGGGTGAACTCGGTAGATTTTGATGTTATATTCCCTCGCCACCTCGTCAGGCCATGAGCAAAGGAAAATCCCCATAAGGGTATCTAAGGTATGTACCTATTCTTTATTAAATACATGTAATACGTGAAGTACGCTGCGCTGTGATGTAGCTTAGTGCTATATCTACAACAACGTGTAAGCGCTATGTATGATGCTATGGCAACATCTGCTGTTCGCAATGATAAATTGTACAGTCATAACTGATTAGAAGCGAGACGCCGAGGAGTAACTGATATCCCGAGGATAGTTGTGCTTGCCATATTCGTCGCGAGTAGCTAGGTAAGTTCCGATTGAAATCATACATGTAGGTACATATGTAGCAGGTTAGTCTAACCCAGTTAGGTGCAATATGGATGAGCAACATTGAAGTGCTACATGTACCGTATGTACCATATATGTTGCTATGTAGCGGCGTACCTGCCTTAGATTTTCCTAACGTGCTGGTTCAATTTGCTTTGCTCCAAGTGGGGCCCTTCGTCTTAGTACCATGGAAAAAAAGAATGGACCAAAATGCAAAATTGTCGGCGATCCGTCCCCGCAAAATTCTTTTTCCAACACCTTCCACGCCCGCCACATCTGATTTGATCCTTTCAAACGAGAAACTTTTTCCCGTCTCCGAGAATTGGTGTCGAGCTGAATCCAACCCGGCGGATGCACGCGCAAAGGCCTGGGAAATTCTAGCACCGAGGGGAAAAAAAGACCTGGGTAAAAAAAAGAGACATCGGCTGTTCAGGTTCTTCCTCCTCCGCTTCTGGGCAAATCCGGAACTCGTTCATCTATTTTCCATCCCCATATTATTGGGACAATCGTCGCAGGTATGTATGGTTCATACAAGTAATATTTTTTTCTTTTTTTTTCCTGTTCAACGCTAGAGGCCGCATTCGCTAGAGATGGAGCTCCCATTGCCCATCGCGCCCGCGTTGGCGTTGCTATATATCAATGATTTACACAAGATTGAATGGTGCTTGATTGAATCATGAAGCGCAAATCTATGTTATTGTCTTTTGTCATTGTCGTCGCTGTGTAATTCTAATGTTTTCTAGTCGCAGGTGACGAAGGAATATAGATCGCCGTACTGCAATACTGCACAGTCGCAAGTGCATCATCGCAACCACGGCAGAAAAGAAGTGGCAAACAGAACCAATTTCGTGAAAATCGCGTCAATTCGCGCTTCAAATACTCCTTTCGCGCAATTGATATTCCATCGTATGAAGGACCACATCGAGTTGGCGCATTGTCACCCCATTCCGTAACACTTGACGCGTCCAAGATAGAACCACTGGTCGCTATGCCGGATATAGATCCTATGCTCGAAGATCCCAAGCCCGAGGCGAGGGACGATGCTGTTGACATGCAACAACAGTATTCTGTACCTGCTACTGACGGCCAGGATAACGCGACAGCATATAACAGCTCACATTCAGATCAGCAGCAGGGACAGCATGACGGTATTGACCCTTCGACGCCTCATCAGCAAGATGTTCGACCGTCTATCACAAGCGCCGAAGAGCTACAAATTGCTGCTCAGCTGAGCCAGAATCTCAGTCAAGGCATTACCACCGTTCCTCTCGATTCGACAGAAGAGTCCAACCTGAGAAACGCATTAACACAATCCGAATCCCATGAACCTCAGTATCAGCAGCAGGATGATCAGCTGCAGCGAGAGCAGATCCCCGAGCAGATCCCGGAACATAACAACCATATCCATGAACAACACCATGAACACCTAGGGCATGATCAGCCCGTGCACGCACACGATGCTCCTGTTGCTCATCACGAACAGCAGCAGCAGCCACAGCCATTACAACATGATGCGCAACAACACCAACATCAACATCAACACCAACACCAACACCAATACCTACCCGACCAGCATCAACATGATCACCAGCAGTTACATCTAGCGCCACAGCAGCCGCATCCACAGCCGCACCCGCACCCGCACCAACAGCCTCCCCACTTACAGGCCCAGGGCACAATGGAGCAACTGGCTCAACATTATGCAGCTCAAGCTTCAGTGATGCCTACAGACAGTATTCCACCGAGGAAGCGCTCTAAGGTATCTCGCGCTTGTGATGAATGTAGGAGGAAGAAGGTGAAGTGCGACGCTGTTTCGGAGAATGGTGAAGAGCCTTGTTCGAACTGTCGTCGTTCTGTGATACGTTGCCTTTTCAGCAGAATCCCTCAAAAGCGCGGGCCAAGTAAAGGGTACATCAAAGAGCTAGCGGACCGAATCCATCATATCGAGGGGAAACTTGCGAGTGAAGGCGGCAACGTGGATAATCTACCAGATATTGATTACTTCAGCCCATCCGGACAGCCAGAGGACAATAGTCGCAAGAGACCATACTCCAGTATATCTGGTGCCGAGTTCGCGACGCCAACTAGTTCACGTCAGGGAACATGGAGTTCTGAACCGCGACAGATTCAGCCCTACCAGACCCCTTCTGGGAACTTCAGAACGCCGTACAATGCTAATGGACTAGCGCCACAGCCTTTGTCTAAGCCGGACTCTAGCGCAGCACCTCGTCCAGCCAGCGCTATAGATGCCGTACCGTTTGACCCAAACCAGAATGGTGCAATCCGCGAACTAGACGAGGGTGCTTTCAATGGCTACTTCAATGTCGTCCACCCTTGTTTCCCATTGCTTGCGTCGACCAAAGCACGTGTCGAAGAACAATTGACACAATGTCCCGCTCTTCTTCGCGATGCGTTTGTCGAGGCGCTCTACCTGACTATGCAGTCTTTCGTGTCGGTTCCTGGTCTTTATACCAATGGCGACATTGGTTCTATCACACGGATGATAACGGACTGGGAGACTGATCCAACTCCACGTTCATCAATCATGAATCTTGTGCATCTTCAGACGTTGATTCTGGCAGCCATCGCGACCGATAACTACAGCATACCGTCGTTAAAGGGTGAGCATGGAGGCCCATCTAAAGCCTCCTTGTTGGGACGTGCCGTGGGCTTAGCCTACTCGATGAGGCTTCATGTTTCGGGCCTAGAAACCCCTGTAGATGCGCAGCTAGAGCTCGATTCGAACGAGAACATCGCGACCCGAGCTTGGTGGACTTTGATCATGTTGGATCGGTGGAATGCAATCTCCACCGCAAGTCCATTGTTCATCCCGAACGATAGCGTGGTCATCATGCCCAGTTTGAATTCAATCCTTGGCGAACAAGTTTACCATTTGGCGCGTAAGTATACTGTTGGAATCGTATTACGACCAATGCTAACTATAGTAGGTTTATCCAATATCTTGGGCCATTTTGCGCCTGTTGCTTTAGCTCCACCCAAGGTTCTCTCTCCCGACTCGGGAGCTGCACCAATTCTGAGTTCGTTCTTCAATCTTTCGATTGAGCTCTTTCGGGAGATTCTTCCGGAGAGTATTACGCCGACGACTCATCCCATATTACACATGGTCTATTGGCATTGTAGATTACTTGCGTATCTCTTCCAGACCAATGCCAAGTCCACAGATATATTGTGGCCGTGCAAAGAGACTGTGGCTCTTCTACTCACGAACACACAACTGCTCAGCCCCTTAAACCACCATTTCTTCTGCCTTACGTCGCTATCACTTATCGAACTTTCTAAGACAGAAAAGACGCGTGATGAGGCCACATCCCTTCTCAAGGACCTCCTGGAAGCAAACCTTGCGCCTTCAACCTGGGATGCAGTTATAAGGGATCGTATTGCGGGGCATCTTCGACCGTCCACTGCTCAAGCTGCCGCGAATCAAAGCCTCCAGCACCTTGCTGACTTAGCTACAGCGACAGAGACTGACGCCTCTAAACCAGAGAAGGATCCAGAGCCCGTATCACTTAGGACAAGTGATAATTACGGTGATGTTGGGTTTGATCCTCGCATATTGACGCGAGGCGGTTATTTAAATGTCCTGGCTGACATTCATGCGGCAATGCGGTAGGATAGCACTGAGCCGGATCAGTCCATATACGTAAGTCTACCTACCAATCTTAGATACGCTGTCTTATCCTAATTATGCTAGATTCTTCCCCAGTCAATGCTGCCTCCAGTAAGCTACGTGCCTTATCCGCAGGACCCCAGTATCAGTATCCTCAGTACCCGCCTCAATCTTAATACTACTGACTGATACCCTGCGACGACGCCAGGAAATAATTGATGATTATTTCCCTGGGTATACATCCCTCATGAGATTCTTACCATGCTTCGGTGCCAGCACCACCCAAAGCATGGCCATTGGACTTACTACTATAAATTCACCAATGTTTAATCTATAAAGACCTAGGCACCGAGGGTAAGGGCTGCCCATGGACGGCTCTGAGAGACTCGCCGCCTAGTTTTATATCTTACAAAGCTTTGCATATGTTGACCCGGTGGACGGTCTACCGCGCGTCCACCATGAGGTGGCTGACTCCGACTTCAGGTCCGGTGGAAAGTGGGCGGGTTACAAGAACGGATTCTCTGACGAATACGTTACATGTAATAGAGCCGCCTCCTAGTCGCAGTTTATGCTGCACAAAAGACAATCGACTAAATCGAGGGGATTCGTGGAGTCATAGGATCGTGGGCACAATAAACTGCCACTAGAAAAGTCGACTTCAGACCCACCAATAAAATTCCACTTAATAACGTATAACGGCTTACCCACTTAGCTTCGGTGTGAATATTGGTCTAGGGTCAGGGGCAAGATGGTACTGCTTTCACCGGCTAGTGTGAAGCTTTTGACGACTAGTAATTGCACATCGGAATTTAGGGGGCTTCCAAATCTATTGGCAGTGAGGCTCGTGTTCGCAGATCTCTTTAGCGCCCACTACTTCAAGTGCCTTTGATTTGCACTTCTACCCCTCAAATACAGTAGGATACCAACCATATCACAAGTTAATATTCACTTACCTAATCTACCCATCTAATAGCCACGTAATTTGCACTAGCTGAATGAGCTTTCGAGGCGACTTAAGTAACCTGCCTAGAGTAAATACGCACAAGCGTTTATCCAGTACACTTACGGAAAAGTAGTGGTTGAAAGAGGCTCACACTTAGGTAGTTAGAGCTTAGAAAGGACAAGAAACCATACCGCCCAAATAACAATATCATCCATCCCGCGTCTACTACCAGATATCTACTCGAAGACAGTTTCGAAGCCAAATTAAACTTCAACTCCTAAGAAATTTATGCAAAGTTAGGAAACAGAGGCCTGCATTACGACAAGCGCCCTTGCAGATTCAATGCGCCAATCATGGCCCGCCAAATACCCAAAAGGGCAAGTAATCATATCTCATATGCAGTTCCCAACGAGAACCTGCAGCTCGAATCTGGGATTTGAACTAACTACAGCAAGAGTGAAAATAATAGAGAATGGGTGTTTACGGTACGAATTTGTGAAAATACGATACCACGTAAAATGTACATATGCAGCGAGTGCGGTTGATGCCGTGAAATTAGTTTTCCCCTGGTGCTTAGAGCCGTGGCCGTTGCCGGCTACTACTAGTTGGAGGTAGGCTACTAAGGGTTAGGGCGGCTCAGCATAAAACTAGGGCAGCCCTAAGGTCGTTTTAGAATATTTTGAGGCGCGAATTGCGAGTGGATCGATCGCCGCGGTGCTATGACGTGATACAATTACTATTCGGAAGACTGGGGAGGCTCTTTATTACGCTAGAAGATCTTCGGTTACGTTCAAGCATCTGAAGCATGGGTGAATATGTAATCCACTACCTAATGCCATCTAGAGTCAATAGTCCCGAGAATATACGCTCAAGACGGAATGTTACTTACCATTATTGGGAATAAGGGGATGAGGGGTCAAACAGCCACTTCATGCACCGAATTAGACGCGCAGAAGACCCATCACGCCGGGTAAGACGGCGCTGGCTGGTGTAGATAGTTTTATCTATACTGTACTGTCGTGTAACGTGGTGAGGACCCATGAAGAAAAGAAGCCATAGAATACTTCTAGTAGCTGTTAGCTAATAGCTAAAGCAAGCTACTAAGCAAGCAAGGTGGAGGAGAGATTTAAGGTCTTAGTTAACCGATTAATGTGGTGACGAAGCATTGCGGAGTCTCCAGGATTCGATGTCTGCTGAATCCACAGCATAAAGGACATGGATGGTAACGAAATAAGAAACGCAATACGAAACAGAGAATTGGGCCAACGCATCATAGCGGCTGATATAGGGGATTCTCCTACCGTTTCTCGTCTTTTCTTGTTCTCGATGATACCCCATTTCCTGTATTTCGTAGCAAATCGAGTAGGACAAATAAGAAGCACTTTATCCCCATTTGCCTAAAAGCGGTTTCAGGGACTGCCGATCGTTCCATCGGCAGCGCCTCTTGAGTGAATTTGAGGGCGAATCAGTGCCAAGACAGCCCTCCATCATTCGACTTCGCACGCATCAGGATGGTACCATCATGTCGTCACTGGGTGAGACCTTTTTCTTGATCAGTCAAGAATTACATATAGAAGATCTAGGTATCTTTTTTTCCTTTCTCCAATACATACATAAATATCTGTATTCCCCCTCCCATCTTCGGCCGTATTTTTTGTTGTTAGATCTCTTGGTTTCGTCTTGGAAGCCTTGTTCGCGTCACCACCGCGCGGGGCCCCATCTAGGCCGTCTCCTCTCACCGACTCGGGGATATATTATAAGTGGACGGGACAAGCGTTGGCAAAGGGAAAAAAAAGCGTCCCCATCCAGCCTCGCTTCTTCGGTTACTTGTACCTGCCATTTGCAACCACCGATTGAGCGCCGAACGTGCATCGGTTTGGCTATTTCGCGTATATCCTTGTGGTTGCGCGGAAATGCTGTCTTGTTCGGAGAATGGGGACCCTCCTTTCTTTTTAAATAAAAAGAATGAACGGTTGGAAGACCGACTCCCAAGCAATTCTGGCGCCCGACCCGCTCGCTCGCGACATCGGCTGCAGGAACAAAAATTTCCTAACGAGCACGAGACGCGCCAATGTGGGACACCGTCATCTCTTAATTAATCATTGCGAATCTCTGCGCGCGGGTGTGAGCTTGTGAGCTTGTGGTTGCTACGAACATGGATTTGTCAACCCACACCCCTAATCTAGTTCCTTGGCTGTGGGAAAACCCCCAATCTTAACGGAGCCTCCTCACCGCGGATGGGGGTTGGTGTTTGATGCATGGTCCCCGATTAAGTCGACAAGCTGTCAGCTGATCGACGCATGGGAAAGCCGTTCCGCGCAGTGCGTTATTATATGTACGATGTAATAGCAGGATGATATAATAGCATTGGTTGGCTACCTATATCTGAATAATATACCGAAAGAGGCAAGTATATACCGTTACGTACCCCAGTAACCACCAACCAACCCCCCAGGCCAAAAGAGAAGAGAGAAGAAAAAAAGGAAAGAGAAAGAGAGAAGAAATCGTGAGATTATCCCGCAGCGAGCCACTCCGATTTGTCTTTCCCCTCCCCCCTTCTTCCGTTTTTCTGCCTCTTCTAACCGAATGTACCAAATGGCCTTTCCCAACCTTCTCTGTGTTTCTCTCTCTACTTCTAATCTATGTGCAGGAACAAGGTAGTTTTTTTGTGTGTTGTTGTGGGGTTTGTGTTTGTTTGTGTGTGTGGTTGTGGTTGTCGTGAAACAGACCGCTTCTCACGCTCTCCTCAGCCTGTTGAGGGTCTGGGATATCTAGAACGGGGAAAATTGGACAACAAATGCTGTTGGAGGTAATATGTACGACTTGGAAAAGACAGGTTGCATAAGTGCGAGCCGCCCGTATGAGACAGAAAAAAAAACAGAAAGCGTAACAAGAGAATCCGAGAAAAACATGATAGCAAGAAACAAATAACCCCATACCAAACAACGCCTCATCCGGAGAACCGGTAGTGTCATATCTCTGCCACCCAGTACTCAAATGCCAGACAGAATATCTCTTCCCCTCCTACCAGACAGGAAAAAAAAGATTTTTTTCGCAAAATCCGCGCCATATCCGTTGATGAGGGGGCCATGACCAGATGAAATCTCTCTCTCAAACCAAGCAAACAAACAAGCGCATAGAAAAGGGGGTAGAGGGAAAAGGGGATGAAAAGAGCGAGAAAAACTAGATTCCCTAAGGGGGTATACGATGGATTTAACAAAGATGATGGTTAAGATGTATCTCATAAAGCGCGTGGTATCATGACTTGAGAAAATTGATGCTGGCAGCGCGCGGGGGAAGCGGGCAAAGCAAAAAAGCAAATATAGCAGATCAGAACGCTAAGATGGAATGGGATGGGAAATCGCACACATATCGTTCGCGCTGCTGCTGAGTAAAGTATGTAGGTAGCTTCTATGAGGTATTCCACAGGCCGGAGGCCACGGGATCCGGCGAGTGCGTGATGCCGTCGGTGAAATTGCTCATGTCCCAGTAAGAAGCATCGTCGTCGACGAGAGGGAAGACGGAGCCGCCGTCGTCGAACGACGACTGCGTCGACAGCAGCTTGCTCGCTGCCGCCGTGCCCTTGAACTGGTCGAAGTCCAGCTGGTTCAGGTCGCTGCTGCCCGCCGCCCCTTGCGTCAGCATGCTCTGCGATATGCCCAGGTAGCTTCCCCGCCCGAAGCTGTCGAAGTTCGGCTCATTGAACGTGGATGCGAAATCTTCTGTTTCAGACACGTCGCCCGAATTCGAGGTTAGTGTGGGTTCGGTGGACCCGCCGAAGTCGAGGCCGAGGTAGGATTGCGTCTGGTCGTAAGATGAGGGCGTTAGGTTGGACTCGCCCTTGAGCTCCAGCCCGTCGTATTGCGCCCAGTCCACCGAAGTTGCGCTCAGGCCCGCGCTAAACATGGGCGGCTCGTAGTCGGAAACGCCGGAGAAGAGGTCAAACGACGATGAGTAATCGGGATAGCGGATGCTCGAGAGATCTAGCGGTGGCAATTGACCGTTTAGGTGTGCGAACGAGGAGCCGCCGTCAATGGATGGTGACGCCTGCGCAGACTTCGCCATTCGCGACTCGCGGTCGGGAGACGAGGATCCGGTCGTCCGGGACCGGTCGACGGACTTGGTACCGAGGCTGCTGGCGCTGCCGGTTCTATGCATGCTCGAGCCGCGGCTGTGCATGTTGTAGGGGCCGCTCTTTTGCGAGGCAGCTTTCGTATGACGTTGCGTGGGTTTGTGATGGCCGTTCTCGTCGAAGCTCAGGACGGGCTCGGAGTGGGTGGTATTTGTGCGGCGCCGGCGGGCGGCAGCCTTGGGTTTGGACTGGCTATGGCTCTCGACTTCGGAATCCGACTCTGGGACGGTGTCGAGCGAGGGCTCTTTCTTGTGCGAGCATGTGCATCGGCCTCCGTGGTTGCAACAACAGCTGTCTGGACGGCGGCGAAAAAGACTTCAGGTCAGACCATAGGTGCTCTCTTTCATACGTAGGTAATAATAATATAGTGGTAATAGTAATAATGGTGATCAGGTGGTGGTGGTGATGATGGTGATAGTGATGATACTCTTGAGGCGCTCTTGCAAATGGGAATGCCGCTCACCCTTGTGTCCTTCAACCGTCTGCTTCAGATGGGCGCATTTGTGCGTCTTCTCGCCGCAGTCGCATTTGACATGGGACGATCGCGACTTGCGCATTGCGCGACAATGCTGACATTGCGATACTGGTCGTCCTTTTTTGTTGATATGTTGTAACGGTCGGTCTAGAATTTTGCGCAAAAACGTGTAAGTGAAACTGGTCTCTCCCTTGAATTATACGCGCAATTGATAGGTAGCAGCATGGATGTAGGTTTTTGTTTTTTTGGAGTACATGTGAAAAATCTCCAATCTTCAAGTACAGCCCATCTCCAAGCTGAAATTTAGGCGTGTCTCTCCAATTGTCTCTCTCCAATGCGATCTGTTGCATCTTCTGCCTTCGTTTTCCCCCTGAAGGCCTTAATTGTGGTTGGTGTCCCTTATTCCAGTGCCCCGCGGTGGCAGTGGTAATGACATCGCCTCGGCAGCAAGGGAGAAAAGTAAAAGTAAAGAGAGAAAACCGTCAATGCGGTATGATTGAACTTACCGGCATGCTGGCAATTGCTAACCCTATGACCTCTTACACAAGCTTCGCAAGCCCATTTCTCCCCGTCGATTAACATTTTGGCTGGATCTGATCAACACAGTTTTTTGAACGAGTTGGAGAGAAGATCGGAGGTTCTCGGTATGCAACGATTGACCATTCAATAAACACGCGAAAGTTCGGGCGAGGTTTCAAAGGAGCGGTTGGTTGCTTCAGTGAATGTCGAGGCTGCGCTAGAACGTGGGCGACAAGGGGCAAACAAAGGCCCGAGTAACGAGATGGTAGCTAATAAGCTTAGTAGGTCCTGATCGGCCCTGGTAGGTTGCGGTAGGTTGCGTTGCAGCGGACCAGGGGAGGATGATGTTGCTGCTGCTTGCTGCGACGGGGAACTGGGAACTGATGGCAGGTCAAGGAAAACGGTAAACGGTGTAAAGGTACGTAACAAAATCCTTATGCACGCATCTCCAGGGGTATAGGTAAGTTTAACGTAGTAAAGTAGTAAGTAGTAGCCGTGGTAGCAGCAGTATGTGTGTATGTAAGGCGGGTTAGAAGTTGAAAGTAGGCAGGCCGGTACGAGGATGAATATCGACTATGACCGAAGCTGGACCGGGAGACCGGTTTCGCGATGTAAAATAAAAAAAAGAACAAGAAGAAAGAAGCTCTTGTCTAGGCAAATGACGAGTATGAATGAACTGAGTGGAGATTTTGTTTCGCTTGGTAAATTCTTTTTTTAGTTGAGGCGATTGTGGTTTTAGAAACCCTCTTGTTTCTCTTTTTTTGTTCTGGTTTACCCCGTCGAGGAGCCGCAAAAATAAGAGACCTGTGAATTGAGTTTCAATGGATGTATTATTATTGTATTTTTTTCTGCGCGGTGATCATCCGCCGGCGCCAACACCAAGGGTTGGCTAGATCGCACAGTGCAGCGCGATACTTCTCGGCGGTGCTATGCGGCTAATAGAGTCTGACCGGGAAAACGCCCTGCCCCTTCGATGGGGACTATCGGAAATAGTTGACTGACTGAGTTAGGTGTAAGTCAGTTTCTTTGACAGAAAAACTGCCAGGCGCAAAGTAACCTACTTATCGGTAGTAGCAGTAGTAGTATGTTTTAAGAGATGGACCGGTTCAGGTCTAAGTTGAAGCTCAACTTCGAAGCTATGATGCAGGTATACTGTATACTTCCCAGGTTATGGCTGAAGTTCCGGATGGTGATAGAGTTTTGAGGTAGGAAGCAAACAAGACTGACGGAAGCAGTCGGCACGGGAAGGGGGAACGTGGGAGGTTTAAAGAGTTGAGATCCTAGGATGAGTTGGATGTAGGTGGGCTGGCTTATCATTACCTGGTGGGATGAGAGAGAGCCCTTCGCGAGTTTGAAAGTAGAAGCCCAAAGCGAAGAAATGTACTTAGTCCTTCTACAGCAAACCTAGCCGGGAATATACTTGTTGATGGATGTCATCACGGGCTAATGGCGCCCCAGCATGGCTAACAATGACGGTGCTTGTGGATTGGCTGGGGTGTGCTAACCTACCCGCTTGCTTTGGCCTGGAATAGACCTCTAGAATCCAGATGATGAAGCACGGTAATACTCAAGTAGGCAAAGGGCGAAAGAAAAAAAAATAATAAAAGGTGGGCACCGCAAACGAAACTTCTTGATTACTGCGTAGTGTGAACTTGAGCCTATGTACAACATATCCGCGGTTGCGGCTTGCTAACTCGGAGGTACAGTAGATCCAAAGGTTAAGGTACTCCCCCCCCAAGACATACCAAGAATCTCTGGGCATTACATCGGTGTTGGGAGGACCTTTTCAACCCACGCCGAGCCAGCCAACCGCGAGCTGCGCTTCTCAGCCTACCTTGTCTACCCCTACTTTCTTAGCTTCGATTCGTGAGGGATAGGGTAGGGGAATAGAACTGGGGGGGAGGCTAGTAGCGCAAGTCCGCCAAGGGCGGGATCACCTACAGGTCGTCGGACAGGGGTTCCATGCCGCCGATGGAATAGAAAACGTTCCGTTGCAGACGCACGGAGTGAGATGAGCTAGTGCAAGGCCATAGGTAATAATAATAATGTTTCTGTGGCCCTATTATGCAAGTTTATTCATTATTTTCACTAATAACTTAAGGTAAAAGGTAGCTGTAATGGTAATGGCTAGCTGGCAGGCTGCTGGCTAACAACCTCTGCGGCTGGCTTTGCCTATGTCGGAATGAATAGCCTTTACGGTAGCCGGACGGTTTATTCGGTTTATTCGAATACTTTTCAAGTAAATAAAATAACAAGCTAAAATATTTCCGAATTTTTTTTTTTTCGTCTCTCGTCACCCTGCCAGTCGACTTAGTCGAGCCAGTAGTACTGGTCTATCATCTCTACCGAGCTCGGTTTTGATTTCTGACGAACTGTAAGAAGCTTGGAAGGGTATTCCCTACTACGCATCTCACCTATGCATATTATTTTAGGATCTGATTCACAGCGGCGCATCTCTTGTCTTGGCACATGAGCCTGTGTACATGCGGGTTGAACTGTGGTGTAAGTCGGTCATTGTATTCGGGGATGGCGGGACATTCCGAAGGGCTCCTTAAACTAAGCCATGTACTTTAACGTCATGTAGTACGTACAATTACTCGTCGTCGGCGGTATAATGGATGTTTGACTACCGCCGTAGAACCTCTAGGACCCTTACCATAAACACTCAGCGATTCGTTCTTGGCTCTTGGCAAATGGTATTGAAGTTGTTTCTAATAAGTCGATCCCGTGTCCGTGTATGCGTACATTGTCTACGAATCTGCTTGGCGAAAGGGCTATACATAGGCAATAAATCCTCATCCTCGTCGATCATAGGCGCGGCATGAAATTGAGATTAGGTTTGTTCGCTGAACCCGGCGCGGCGAAACCTCAGCAGCGTCAGTTGGGCGACCTATACGACAGGCATCCTGAAGGAACGATGAAGCATACCCTTCTGCCGACGGAGACGTCGACAGCCTCACCCCCAAAGAAATTCGCAAGCCCTATTGCGAAGTTGTGGCGCTCGGTCGTAGCATAATCTCCTTGAGAGGGCTCGCAGAAGGAATACATATCTGAGTGAGAAGCTTGGCTGCCAAGTGTTTCGTATCAGTTAATATTGCATGCTCGTCGAGGAACTTGCAGACTCGGAAGCACGGCGATACGACAGTAGTTAAGTCAACCCGCTGACCTACGTAGACGAGGCGCATGGCAAAATTGAAGCCAAGACAGAAACTTATTCAGATCACTTTCAAACGGAGAACGGTAATAATAAGATTTTATCTCTTTTGGTAACTCCGGACACAACAGGCGCAGTGCCATGACTCTTGGATCTTTGTGTATCCCGGCTTCGAAAGGAGATGGATGGATGACCGACAGAAGAAGGGCCGTCCCGTCTTTAGTCTACACATTACTAACTAACCTATCCTATTATCAATCGATGAGGAATTCCGCGACAGTTGGAAGTATACCAATTGGAAGGGTTTCATGACCGAATAGGCTATAAGCATATCCTTTCTTAGACGTCTCATAATAGTAAAAGACTATGTTTGTCAGTCAATCTCGTCAATCTCAACCGATGGGCAACCCAAATGTTCCTTTCGGACGATCATCCTAGACCGTGGCTGAAAAGTCCGAAGAACAAGGCGAATTATTGAAATTCATATCACGTTATAGTGCAATGTGAAACTACCAAGACTCTTTTTTCCCCTACTGTCCTAAGTAGGAACGTATAGAGTAGGTCCGGATCGAGAAGAGAAGAGTAGAGAATTGAAAGTAGATGCCTATGAAGGAAAAGTAAAGCAAGCTCATCCCAACTCTCAACAATTGGATACGGTTTCAAAAGTACTGAGGGAAGGATTTAAATTACTGTAGTTACTTGATACAGTAACTCAGACTGAAGTCTGACCCTCTTCTTTCGAACCCTTACCGACCCGGATTAAGCGGACACCCCCGTAGTAGCGCACCTCCAGGGCTCAATCTTACAGGGTGCAGAATACGGAAGAGGAAGACTTGTCGCACACACCGTAATACTGACATCAACACAAATTTCTAGTCCGCCGCTGTAGGCGCCATTCATGTAACGGGACCATGAAGGGACATCTGGAGACGACCGGGGAAAAATGTACGAAATACATGATGCGAATTACTTGAACACCTTAGGTAAGGCTATTATTATTGCAAGTGACCCAGGTGGGATTTTCCATGCAATATTCGGACTCGGAGGCTGACCCAAATGTCGGTATAGGATTTTCAATGACGAACAACAGCTTACTACATAGAGCTCCCAAATGCTTTGAATTGCAGTATTGACATTACATATCTACATGATGACCATTAACATATGGACCTTATATCACATCATACATTGGCATCCATTAAGATATGTACATATGTATGTACCGTATATTGACAAATGCAGTACAATACCAGTTGATCCAAAGAGAGAAAATCGAGGCCTCGGACTCGTGGTTGCGCCCAGCCCTATTCTAATTTAAACAATAAAAAATAGAATATCGAAGACTGTTGGCCGGGCCGATAAACGATTGATGAATAAGGTTCCTTGCGAAGTAACTTTCCCCGATCTAGAATAAGTGAAGCCGCGGTCGGGGCCCCAGTTTCTCTAGTGTTTTTTTAATTTTTCCAATTCTTAATTTTTTATTTGAATTATAATTATTTTTTTTTTTTTCGTTCTAACGATTTCTATTTCTAAAATTCTTTCTCTCTACTTCCATTCTCCCACTTAGGACACAATTGGACACAGATTTCCATCTGCACTCTTCTCTGGACCCGAATCCACCCCCATTTCCAAGATTTCACGTCACGACCCCGTGAAAATTTTCTCCTCTCTTTCCCCCCTAGCCCGCCGCAGAATCTCCCTACCTCTCTACCTCCTCTATCTCCCACACCCTACTCAGATTTCTATCTGCCCAATTCTATTACTCACCCTTCCGTGGGTGCCTTACCATCATAGACTTGTCGCCAAACCCACCCGACTTGCTCCGGTTCTTCCATCAAATCTTCTTTTAGTAACATGAGCAATCGCATGTAATCGCTGTACTACGCTACAACCGAGCACCATCAACCCATCAACCAACCTACCGGGTTTCTCAATCGTGTCGCTTGCGACCGTCTTCCTTCCATCCTGCAGATGTCACTCGCATACTCTTTGCCGAAAGGATTTGCAACGTCCGAACTATTCCATCCCGCGCGCCTATCCGTCCTAACAATAGTCTCGTGGCGCGCTGGCTTGCGTCTCTCTCTCACACATCACCCCAGCGACCGCCTTTTTCTCATCCCTTCAGCCTTGTCTACCTGATACGTAGCTGTTTGTCACACTGCAGTAGTTCATCTAGAAGCAACGTGTGCCACTAAATTGCCCACGGGGTAGCCATCTTTGCCCTATGGTGGCTCTAGAACCGTGCCGCAAATGGTAGCAAGCAAGCATGCTGAAAAACACCACAATGCCAATTGGTACACTGGCTGGGCCTGCGTCGGTGGCAAACAATTCAGCTGGTTCCTAGTTTGACCGCTACAAGCCCGCTTCTTGGTTTGTCTAACTGCACAGCGACCCAACCAATCTTAGATCCCCTCCTACCTAGTTTGAAAGGGTGATTTTTATTTCTAAAGTTGGGTCTCTTTTCGTCGCGTTTTCCAATGCCTAGCCAGTTGCTGGATTATGTCACTGTACGAGCATATCGCCTTGTCAACATACCATTCGCTTTTGGCCCGGCATGGCGGATTTCCCCAGAAGCCCAACACAGCTCACTCGGCGCCCGCCATAAAATGTCGGCGTCACAAGACCGTCTATTTGGTCTTAGTGGCTACTACCTACACCCAGGTTTGGCAGTGAGCGACGCTCTTGACCCCTGGATCTGACCTGGCTTTCCCCAATGAATCAGCCAACGTCCGACTAAAACGGGTGTCACCCTTACAGTTACTGTTCCTGTGTCGAAACACACATCAGCAACCGACGCCTACGAACCGCGCACCTGGTTTGCCAGCCGCGTAACTCACTAGAATCCTTGTGAACGTGGGTGGCAGAAAAAGGAAAAAAGAAACGCTCTATCACGGTCCGTCTTTCATCACCATCACCATCATCCTCCATCATCCCGCTAGGTTGCGAGTGATACCATATCGCTCATGAAACCAAGCCGAACCAAACCCATAAGTAGTATATGGTGCGTTATCGAGGGCCCTTTCGACCGGAAGGCTTGATTGAGCAAGTTGAACCGCGAATGCGACAAGGCTATTCCCTATTTCGTGCGTGCTGCTGAACCCCACGTTGTTGTTGGCGTGTCACACATCATCCCAGTCTGGACTGGGGGAGGGGATGACACAAGTCGCGCCTGGGTACGAAAAGTGTCTCGCGCTTCGCCAGAATTAGGAACGAAGCAGATCTTTGCGGCTAAATGACGAGTGCCTGGGCTGACCCTTCGGAATTTCAGCATCTGTCGTCATCCAATGACCTGTGGCACACTCAAATGGCCGAGGTGGAAGCACCCGAGGCTTTGGGTTTCGAGCTACCCGAGTTGCCTTCGTCCGGGGGCTTCCACGAAAACTTCTAGAAGATCGCCTTATTCGGCCGTCTCCTATTACAGTGTTCTCGGTGTATACCGTGCTATATCCGCACTGTCCACGTCTTAAAATCTCCAACCGTTCATGCAGCCTTCACAGCAAAGGCTACAGTGCTTCTAGCACTCCTCATCCCATGTCACTGCCGCCTCTCACAGGAATCCGCCAGATCTGGTAATTTACGGGTACCCTATGGGTTTCGAACTAGTCTCGTCATAGTTTGCAACGCTGTTCATATCGCGACTTATTGTTGATACCTGGCATGCCTCGGTTGCTAGTCAATAGCATTCGCCTGCACATGCCCGGAGCAGCAATTGCTTTTTTTTCTTGCGCCTTGCAGCGAATAGCAAAAGCGATATGTGAGCAGACTGCGAAGCCTTGCATATCTATAACAGCTGCTATGCAGACAATGTGCAGGGCAGCTTACATGGATTCCCCAACCGTGATTGGAGAAGAATAAGCATCAGGCCAGCTATCTGCGACATCTCCCACGCCATGAGCCCGTGTTCTATCGCTGCGCAGTCGGCACTGGCTGGTCGAACCCCCCACACCCACTGCAACCCTTTTACATGCTTGAATATCTTGTCATAAAAAACAACATATCAGCCCCAAACTCCTTCGTCCCAGCTATTGTCTCTTTTCCAGTCCCATTGGTGCAGAGCTCACCACCACACTACCACATAATATCAATGTAACTCATAAAATACCCTTTAAGTTACAGTCCTATCCCTTTTCCCCGCTTTCGATGGATAGGTTTCCAAAAGCTTGATTTCTGCCGATGTGAGCCATCATTGCCCAGCAGATTGGTCTTGGACTTGATCCGGCGTCTCTGACTGGCTTCCCAGCTTCAAGTGGGCTCGCGGAATTCCACGGCTCGCAACTTGGAATGATGAGGATTCTGCAACCTCACTTGCACCATACTACAACGGAGCTTCGGAGTTCATTCAACTTCGAAATTGTTTATGTAGGTTTCCTTCATTTCCTTGTCCTAGCTACCATGTTGGTTGGCTATCAAGGACTCGGTTCAAAACATGCCGGCGCCGCCACACACCGCACTTGCCTGCCGCGTTGCTATGCGTCAGGGAACATCTCTTCTGATATTGACAACTCTGTCAACTCTCTAAACGCCAAGGTTGCCACCAGGCGCACGTTATTCAGAGATAGAGACAGTGAGATGGTAAGCCACCACCAGTATTGACACTGGATTTCTTATTTTTAAATTTTTGTTTTTTTATGTCTTATTTTAAAAATAACTTCACACCTGCCGGCTTTTCGTCCTATTTAATTTGGCATTCGCAGTCACCTTTTCATGACGCGAGTGTTTCACACCTGGCAGAGAACAATGAACCCGTTGCTGGGCGCCTGGATTTGAGAGGTCGTTTTGCATTTCTTTGAGAATCCGGGAATCAGTAGAGGTCACATCTCATCACTTATCACACGATTCAATATTCAGTATTGATTCCGTTTCTCTTCTGTTTAGCAAGGTCTAAGCTAGCCGCGGATCGTATCACATTGGGCTGCCGTCTCGACTCGTCGCAGACGTTATTGTGGTAGCCAGGCACCAATGAACGGTGCCGTTTTTGTTAAGCTGACATATAAGTAAAGGTAAATATCAATCCTTGCCATATAACCGCCACCACACCCTGGCCGATGCGCATGGTTTTGACGGTTTGAAAGGCCTAGCCTAGAACCTTAGGTGGCTTTCTCAGTTGATTCACCAAAATAGACATTCATTCGAATCTCTTTAGTTTCTTATCACACTTGCTTGCAGATTAGGCACGGGAATAAACCCGAGAAGCTGGAGGACGGGCTCTTCCCGACGCTACGGAGCGTATTTCATGCAATGTCACGGGCTCGTTCACACCATTTTAGACAATTTACATGGATGTTGGCCACCCGTTGACGGGTCTCACCATTTCCGCTGTTGGTGCTAAGTCCCGCGACACCGTCCCCTAGATCCCTCAGCGGAGATCTCTTCTTGGCAAAAACGGAATGTGATTCCATTTGTTCCTGTTACTTGGATCTGGAAATTTTAGCTCTTACAAGACCCGAATTAGTAGGGCTATTGGATAGACAGGGTAGTGAATACATACATTAATTCAAATCATGGGACACGGCCAAGCTATGATAATGAACAAGTTCATACAAGGGGTGTCGTATAATCGTTGTACACGAACATCCATGGTGCAAAGAATGTGCGGATGGGGATAATCGGCTAAAACTCGAGGTCCTAGGTTAGGGCGACGCGGCCCCCATTGATTCCAAACAAAAGCGAATCGAAGTATACGTGGCTATCAACCAAATATGCTATCGTCGCTCCTTTCGGCGCCGACGTTTCCTACTTAGGAGTTCCTTTAACAAAACCCCCAAATCTCACAAGCAAAGGTGCGGATAGCTTCGATAAGCTATCTATTGTAATGTATTGTTAAGCATGGGACTAGAAGTCGCCGAATACTTTTGAAGCCAAGCCTACGGACGCGGGCCTTGCCTCCCGAAACCTTAGACTCATGTCGAATGACCTCATGAATACATACGAAGTAGTATCAAGACTGCGAGATGGGACGCGGAAACGCAATATTAGAGCTTACATGCTAAGCTTTTTCATGGCTGAAGGGGAGCCAAGTCTCCGGAATACATACATACATACATACATACATACGGTTTCGAATTACGTACATGTAACTTTTGCACTTTGGAGTTCCTCTTACCCTACGTGTACAGCAGTTGATAGCTTATGATCTTCCTACCCCCCGCGGCTGCCCTCCATCAGCACTTAAGTCGGAGGCTGGGGTAAGTTTCATGGGATGGGATAGGCTGAACCAGCTCTGCGATTATCTGCGGGGTTAGCAATACGTGTGTGCGAGCGAGCGAGCTCGCCAGTTCGGGCCCAGGATGCTCACACCATTCGCTATCCTAGATGGCGAATGTTGCCGGCCGGCAGTGGTGGTGATATTTACACGCCGGCTAGCGGAGGGTGACCAGCGCCGCTAGCTTGCAGATATTGGACAATCCAAGAGAATCGGCGAGGTACCCATCGCGGGGGGGCCTGTAACTGAGCTCAATAAAGGGTCCTGATCCAGGTATCAAGCTGTGATCCCTCGCGGAGACTAGCCCTAGCGATGGCAAGGTTTACCTGTTCGAGACAAGCCCAAGACTTTAGGTTGGATGCAGACCACCAATACACCCTCCAGCTAGCTAAGGCGCACACTAATGCGGCTGTCAAAGATGTGATCTGGCCAAGAGCTGCAAGCGATATTGGCTGCCGTACCAAAAAGCATGTGCCCACGGGGATATGCCTTACGCGACGAAACCTTGTTCGGCTCTTCAAAGAGTCATTCTCACCAACTGCCCTTGCCACTAACCTATACCCATCACGAAGGAATTGAACCGGGCTAGACATAACCAGATTAGGAATGAGTAGCCCTTAGCTTAGTCTCCGCCCATAGAACGGGACGGCGTGGACGTCGTGTCTAGTTCGCCTCCGTATGGAGACCCATTCCCTTCAAACCTCCCGCGTCGCCGGCGGCCTCCCCTCATGATACGAGATTTACCCATAGTGGAATGAGTTGTGCGTCTCTAGCTACAGAAGCCTGGAACTGTCTCTGGACGCCCCTGAACGTGCTCGGAAGACCCTTCGAGGGACAGTGTAACAATAATACCGGAAGTAACGGACGTCCTGCAAGCCCCTCCCCTGCAACCAACTCTATCCCATCCCCCCCATCTCTTTGTGCTTCCCATGCTGACGTGAGTTGGGGAGAAAGCATTAGGACCGAAACATGTTTTGTCATGTTGTCATCCGCACTTCCTCGCCAACAGTCTTACGGTTTTTTGTTTGCTGCGCGTACCATCATTCATATCGTCAGACGAGAGAAGAAGTTCCCTCTGGGGTAAATGGGAAAAGGGGAAGGCGGACGTGGCGTGGCAAAGCATACATACATACATCCACCGGGCCGAGGGAAGGCTGGCGTGGATCCCCAATTGCCTATTGCCTATTGAACCTGGCCTGACCCTTACGGTCGACCCCACGAAGAATGGGTTGGCGGGGGATTCGCGATGCAATCATCCATGAATCCATCTTTGTTGAGATGAGACACGCGCGCCAATACGTGTACAGCATACGCTATTGCCTTTGCCTTCTCACGCTTAGTGATCACGCGCCCCTATTTTACTCGCATCCGGCGTCCGCCTCTTTTTCAACGGGCGACGGTGTTGGCCGGACGCCGTGGCTTACTCTCTCGTCCTTCTCCATGGAGTAAAGTCTACCCGCATTTTGTCTCGAACAACCACCTAAGGCTGGGGCTGGGCTAAGCTTTCTTAAATCTAGTTACACGGCACGCGTTTGACAAGATTAGCGGCGCATCATCTCACGATGGATGGGGAAAGATCCTACACCTAATATTACCCAAGCACCTGGATATCGGTCAGGTAGGACGGAGGAGTCGGACGAAACGGATAGAGCGGGTGGCCCGCCACAAAAACACTCCACGATCGGAAACGGGTCCGACGGTTCTAGATTTAGTAGTTACTAGTTACGTTGTCTCGGATTTACTTTGTCGCCAAGGAGCCGTATATACGACGACAAGAAGGCGGTATGTAGATCGATCCTGCTTACACTGACCGACTTATGATATGGTTTCTCCAGCAGCAAGCAACATTGTATGCCGTATGTTGTATGCTGTATGCTCTACCCCATGATGTTGTATGCGTACAAGCTTTCGGCATATCCATTAGGCGAGAGGTGAGGTCCCATTCCGGGCCAGCCTGAAACGTTGAACTTTTGGTTCCGAGAAGCACGAGCGGCAGCGGCAGCAAGACAGACGCAAGCAAAGGTGTCATCGTCTCGTGTAAGCTTCTTGACCAAATACTTGATTTGGGTATTCAATTATTCAGCGCGAACATCGCTTGTCTGGGCGATTAGCGTATCTTGTCGTCGTGTCGATTTGGAGGAGTTTGATCTTGGCATATAGCCAAGGTTTCCCTTGTCTCAAATCTCTTCGTTTCGAGTTTCTCTTTTTCTCTTCTCTTCTCTTCCCATCTCGTCGATGTCAATGTTGATGTTTTTGTCTAAACTTTTGAATGTTCAATTCAATATGTGTTCGTTTACTTGCACCGGTAAGTACCGAGTGACCTCTAAATCCAGGTAAGTTGCGTTGTAAGTTAGCATATACTCGAAGTATTCTAATACGACCTCGGTAATTCAATGCGGCCCAAGCTCCTGAAGATACTACTGGTTAAATTCTTAGTTCTAGTTCTAGTCTAAATATTATGTGCATACAGCTACAGCTTCGACTCTTTACGTCAATAAGGAAAACTCCCCGGTAACTCTCCGATTTCGTGTTGTCTCATCCTCCAACTTGACGCCATCTACAACTTTCTAATTTAGGATTTTGTCAACCAGCTACAAGTCCGAATTCACGTTACATAATTTACAAAAGTTCCTTAGAGCTGCCGCCGTCTCCCAACATAGACAGCCATAAGAAGCCACAATGGCAATGGATAGTTCTAATGAGCCCATAAAGTGCGCCACTGATCCATCTGCCTCTAATCCCGAACTAAGCCTTGTGAGATCTCACGGCTAACTCTGACTCTTGATAGGCCAGTACACATTTTGTTTGTTGGTGCCGGCGCAGTAGGCTGTTTCTATGCGTCCCGACTACACCATGTACGTAGGCTCACCGTGGCCGCACAGGAACCTTCTCGCTGATCCTCGCCGTTGCGGATGAAACATAACAGCCTGGGCAAAACATCTACACCTCCCTCATAGCGCGATCCAACTACTCAGCGATTGCCACTTCGGGCGTCGAGCTGCACACTCATTCCTTCGGCGATTATTCTTTCAAGCCTTATGCAGTGTTTCCCAACATCTCGGCTGCCGTACCGAACGCGTCATCTTCGACCAATCAGTCCGCCTCCCCACCGCCACCAACAGACGGATGGGACTACATCGTAGTTACTACTAAGGCTCTCCCCGATCGAACCGACGATTCAGCTACGGTAGCACCGTTGGTGCGATCAAACTCTTGTATCGTGCTCATACAGAATGGCGTAGGCGTGGAGGAGCCGTATCGTAAGCGCTTTCCGCACAACCCAATAGTGAGCGCCGTCACAGTCGTCAGCGCAGAACAAGTTAAGAATGGGGTGATACGGCAGAACCGCTGGACAAGAATCAGCTTAGGACCGTATGGCAACGGGCTCAGCGCATCGTCTACCTCGACTTCTCAGCCGGAATCCGGCGAGGTGATAAGCCGAGGTCACGAGTGCATGGAACGGCTCGCGCATTGGTGGACGGAGTACGGTGGGATCCGTGATGTCGAAAAGCATACGGAGATCGAGCTGCAGACGATACGGTGGCATAAGCTTTGTATCAATGCGGCTTTCAATCCCACCGCCGTTCTATCTGGCGGTCGTGGCAACGCCGACCAGTTGACGGATCCGGAGCTGCGGGAGCATATCATAGGGATCATGAATGAGATATGGAACGCCGCGCCAAAGGTTCTAGGCAAGCCATTCCCGGACAGCTTGGCCAAACCCGAAAAGATTATCAAGAGCACCGAGAGAAATACAGGCGCTAGGCCTAGCATGCTGCTGGACTGGGAGGCGGGCCGGCCCATGGAGCTCGAGGTTATTCTTGGAAATCCGGTCAGGATTGCTAGGAGAGCCGGCGTGGAGATGCCCAAGCTGCAGACGTTATATGCATTACTGAGAAGTATGCAGAAGGTGAGGGAAGAGAGGAAAGCTGAAGAGAAGGGGAGGTTATAGGGAAGGTAATCTACAAGAAATTTGCAAGATGTCAAGAATATTATATCAATCCCTGGCTTGGTGGCGGTCTGGATGAGATCCGTCCGACGTCGAGTTACAGCAGCTTCCAGGTAAGGCTCGGTGCCTATAGATACCCTTATAATGGCCGAAGAAGCATAAATTTAAAGAAATGTAATTGTCTATTCACTCTAGATTGTAAATTCAGTTTCGCATGTCATGGCCCCCATATATAAGACCACGTGAAAGCGTCCAGGGGTGCTACCCCTATTCACATAACTAGTACACGTTCCCACGTGCCTAGAGGGGGATAACAACGAAAGAGAAGTCACATTATATTAGTTAATCTACAACTAAATGGATTAATTAAGACCCATAGTAACTTCTCCAATATGTAGGACGGCTTTTAATGTAATCGCGGACCTCAATCGCATCCTTCGTCTTCGCGTCGTGTTCCAGGGTACTGTACTGGCGTAATTTGGCCGGCGTGGCTATGATGTGCAGATGTAGATGCGGAACACTGTTATCTGGCCACAGGTGGAGACCGAATGTAAAGTCGTCAGCCGTAAGGTCATGTATCATGGGTTCTAACTCGTTGAAATGCGTCATTGCTTCCTTGTATGCCTCTGGATCCGGCTTCTCCTCATTCCTCTGCTCGATGGCGAGCCATTGGTGCATCATGATCTGCCGACGGAACCTAGGACTATCCCAGGATGACTTGAATAGAGCGATCATCTCGTCAATGATGCCGACGTTGGTTTTGCCTAGTGAGACGCCGTTGAAGAGGCCGGCTTTGGGGATTCCAAGAATGTGGATTAGGGACATGCCTGCTCTTCCTTCTTCGCCCGGGTACTGGACCACATCAAATGAGGACCTGTTGCCGATTAGGAGGACATTATCGCTCTGGGTGAAGCTAGGACGAGTCCAATTTGTGAAAGGGGTTGTTGCCTTGATCCATTTGCCATACTTTGCATACTCATGGCCGGGGGTGTTGTCCAGGTACGCTTTGATGTCTCCGGATGCTTCCCAGTGAGTCCAGAAGTGGTCATATTGCTCCTTAATCTGATCAAGCTTTCCCGCGAAGGGACGTTCTACTGTGTTGCTTGCCATGGCTAATTATGTGGTGTCTTGTGATCCCGCTTCCCTAGCTTCCTGTAGCCATCTCTCTTGCTTCGGCCACGTCAATCTTGACTCTATATGCATCGTATCGTTCTTTCTTCCTCTGGCCGATTCTAGAGAGTCTATGTTCTTTGTTCTTGTGGAAAATGAAACTCAAAATATGACAAAGCGGGTAGGTGCTTCCTACCACTTGTCAGCTTCAGTCAAAGGGGTTTGCTCTTAGTACAAGACCAATTAAGTATTCGAGAGACAATAGCAATTCTCCAAGATGAAAAGAGAAAGGGAAAGAACGAACGGATCTAGGCATTACTCATTGAGTGATCACACTTGCCAGATTGTCTATTTGATCTAGCGTGACGTTTCAAATAAGAAAAAAGGAAACAAAAAAAGGGCCCTTTGTGGTGGGTGCTGGATTCGAACCATCGACCTCGAAAGGCCGATAACCCGACTGCGTCAGCGCATCTGGAACGTAAGTCCGTCCTCTGATCTGGCTCATCGAGCACCGACTGCCGACAAACCAACCGCGGGGGATTAGCTTGCGCGGTGCCCGTTGAGCCAAACCATCCGGAGCACGTCCAGCGACATGGCATGTCACGACCACCGCTGGAAACCCTCATACTACTGTAACATATAACCCCTTGATCGACTGCTGCTCGTATCATGTGGGGGATTACTTTTGGGACACACTTATAAAGCTTTTCACTGCTGCCCAGCTGAACTTTCATCTCCCTTTGTCTCTTAGTCCCCTAGTCACTGTGCATATCCACCATGGTGTAGTGATTCAGCATCTGGCTGTGTATTCTTCCAGACGCAAACAATGGAAGTAGGTTCGAGTCCCACTGTGGTTAATCATCTAAACCCAATAGTTTTTTACTCGCGAGCTAAGTCGAAATCTGTGGTTTTCCCCTAGTGGCAGGGAAAGGGGGTAAGGTATAAGGTCAGGATGGAGAATTTCTTCAATAAGTATACACACATATACGATCAAAATCTTCATTCGTCCAAGATAGTGGAGCAAGCCTGTTCTCTTCATCTACTAAGTGGCTTTATACCCGTTATTGCAAAATTCCAAACTGCCTGTCCGACTCAAAGCATGATCGGAACATAAATGCTTTCCTCTCATATACCTATGCACATAGGCACACGAAAGGGAGAGTATATTCTAGGTATTATATCTGACTAGGATAATAACCTCGGGAGCAAATTCATTGAGGATAGAGAGCAAGAATGCCTGCCACATAAAGAGCTTGCGATCACCCGGAAAGCATCATGTTAGTCAGGCTATTTCTAGTGTCACGATTTACATTTCCTACAAGACTTCTCCAATATATATATACTAGATAATTAGGTCTTGACCTGACTCACCACGAAATCGAGTCGAGCCCCTGAGTCTTGGCAGAAGGGAACTATCAAGTATGTTCTACTCTAAACATTCAAGGTTTTATCAAATCCTTATACTTGAATGCGATTACCTGTATATCAATAGTAAGGTGCTCTTTATGAAGACATTGGTATCAGGACAGGACTTAGACGGGGTAGTCTGTATTCAACCCGCTGTAAGGAGCACATGACAAGCCAATTCCCCCCAGCATTGCACGGGCCAATTTCGGCATAGCAACAGCAGGAAGTCAGGACAGTACATACGCGTATCTACATGTAGGTACCTAACGTAATACGCGCGCCTACCTAAGACATATATACCACAAAAACACCGTGTTCCTTCATCCTGGGCGGAGAGCTGGAGCACGGAAGCCGGTGCTGGACGCAGCACCAAGTGGCTCAGCTAGGTAAGTCCCAGGTAGTAAAACCCTCGGTTGTGGCCCGGGCACCACAGAGGATTTTCGTAGGCGCCGGTTTCGAGCGCTGAGCTTTTTGTGATTTTTGTGTGGTTTTTATTTATCATTACTACTTTTTTTTATCTACACTCCAATTAATAATTGCGGGTTTTTGATCTATTTAATGCTGTACCGTTCGTTCTATTAAGGGGCAATGTTGAGAACCCCTATTTCCAATATCTGCCTTTTTGCGTCGTGGCGTTCTGGAACGTCTCAGAACAGGCCGGAGAACATGTACCGTAGTGCCGTTTCGAATCCCAAAAGAGGTAGCTTATATTAAGATGCTTAGCAATGATGAGACTAGTTCTCAGTGTTTGCATTTAAGATACGCATATAAATTAAATCGCCCTCTTATATACTGTAGCATATCGCAGACGGATTTGTAATAACGTTGCCCGTCAATCCTTTAGCTTAATTAAGGCTAAGCTTTTGCTAAGAGCTGCCCCTTGTCTTCCCCACACTGAGCTAAAAAGCTCCTTCAAGGGCTGGAGCCGCGATGATATCATTTGGGGAAAAGCATTCTTTTACATCGGTATATCTCGGTATATCATTAGTCACAAACGAACTTGATTCGCGCATCAAATCAGTTAAGTCCATACGGTTAGCTGAAATCGGAGATAAGTTGCAAGCGGCAATGTTCGACGGCAATGATTAGTCAATTCGTGGGAGGGGGTTCCCATTGCTACTTTGGAATGCGCCCTCCAACTGATACAAGCTTTGAATGCCTACCTACCTATTCAGCCAGAGATAGGTAAAGAGATAGATAATAAACGGGAGCTGTAGGTGGTACGCAATACTACGATTGGTTTATACAACTCTCAACGTACCCTCCTCTGATACCAAGGCTCCCAGCTAACGTTACTGCTATACCGGCTTACTTGGTACAAAGACGTAGCGCGTGCCACCTCAACGTTCAACTTCGGATCGAGCGCTCAAGCTCTGTGACGCCTCGTTCCCAAATCACTTGATTCTAGGACAATTCTCTATAGCAAGATGAGTGTATCTAGAGAAGACGATGTAAAGCCTACCCTAGACCGCCGGGAGGACACGGGCGGCAGCTACAACGAGAAAGCTCTGGGACTCGCGAACGAGGAACTTTACATCGACCCGGTCATCGAGAAGCGGGTCAGGAATAAAATAGACCGTGTATTGGTTCCCTTGGTCATGGGCCTTTGTAAGTCCTATCTGGTCCATCGTACAACCTTTGATGCTAATCTTCGTCTCAGACTTGGTCGCCTTTTTAGACCGCTCGAACATTGGCAATGCCGAGACGGCAGGCATGTACGTGATCCCCATGCGCGATGAGCTTTGTTCACCGCTTGTCCTCTCGTTGGTTGGGGGATGTAAGAGGCGTCCTGTCGGAAGGCGGGTGGCGCTCGCTAAACCCATTCGCTATCCGCTATCCGTGGTGAAAATAAGCCCTACAAGAATAGTGCTGACGGGCGTTGTCATTATACAGGAGCAAAGATCTTGGGTTCGATGATCCCCATTATCAGGTACGTCCCTAGCCTTCCCTTAGATTGTGTCGCATTATACTGATTATACGGCGGTGTAGTGGCTATTGACAATTTTTTACATACCGTACAGTGAGTTCCTAGAATCCTGTTATGTCCAGCATAATGGTAGGCACTAAGCCTTTCTTACAGTTGTCTTTGAATGGGCCGCATTGATGTGGAAAGCCGTACCTCCGTGAGTGTTCTTGGCCAATAGTCCTGGGCTTTTCAGCTAACATGAATTCATAGTCATAGTATGTAATGCATATCCATGTTCTTCTTTCTCACATCCTTGCTCAATAGCTCGGGAGTGCATGTCATGAATCTATTCTGGCAGTCTGGGCGCCTCTTACCCCTGAACCGGATCTCCGTAGTTTCAATGATTTCTCACCGTATTTTCATATACTTTGCTGACTAGTACTGCTATAGTTTGGGCAACATGTTGTGTACTTGTGTGGTAAGTTATTAGGCACCTACCAAGAATACGTGCATAGATGGCTCATTGGCATGCAGGGGCTTAGCTTCAACTCTGCAAGCTGCGGCCTTCAACTGGTCCGGTTTGATGGCTTGCAGATTTTTTCTCGCGACAGCTGAAGCCGGCTACGGACCCGGTATTCCGTATTTACTCTCATTCTTCTACAAGCGCCACGAGCTGGGATTTAGATGCGGTATCTTTCTTTCTGCGGCTCCTCTCGCGACGACATTCGCCGGAGCTCTGGCCTATGGGATAACTTCCGGCCACCCGCACATAGCCAACTGGAGGCTCCTGTTCATTGTAGAAGGAGTCCCGTCGGTGTTACTAGCGCTTGTGGCGTATTTCCGTATGCCAGACTCTGCCGACACAGCGAGTTTCTTGACTGAAGAGGAGAGGCGGGTTGCTAAGATCCGTGCTATCCAGCAAACTGGAACTGAAGGAGCTAAGCGTATAGGTCTCCCTAATTTCAAAGATGTGTTTATGTCTTTGAAGGATATCAAGACTTGGATTCCACCTTTGAGTAAGTTCCACTTGAATTCTATTCGTCCTTGCCTACCTCTTGGCCTGATACACTGAACCTCTCTCATATCCTAGCTGAGAGTCGTGTACTCCTGATTTGCTCTATGTCCCACTTCTTCAAATGCCAATAACTAACACTGAATTTACGCAGTGTACTTTAGTTGTAATGGTGAGTACCTTTATACGTCCAAACTTGGCCACGTAGATTGTCTAACCATCGGAAACAGTTTCCTTCAGTAGCTTACCTGTATTTCTACCCACCATCCTGCAAAATATGGGGTTCACAGCTATCAACGCCCAAGGACTCAGCGCCCCGCCGTATTTCCTCTCATTCATGGTGTGTATCCTGACGACTTGGATCGCCGATAAGACGCGCCAGCGTGGCTTCATGATAATTGGCCTATCCCTCCTCGCCGGCGTGGGGTACATCCTCCTCCTAGCCTGCAAGAGCGTCGCGGTGCGCTACTTCGGCGTATTCCTCGCAGCTGCCGGCGTCTTTCCAGCAATTTCCAATATCCTCCCCTGGACTGTTAATAACCAAGGAAACGATTCGAAGAGAGGTGCCGGCATCGCACTGCTTAACATCATCGGCCAATGCGGGCCGCTACTGGGGACTCGGATGTTCCCAGCCCACGATGCGCCTTACTATATCATGGGCATGGGCGTGTGCGCCGCTTTTATGTTCTTCAATGCGCTGTTGGCTTTGATCTTGCGCACGTACTTGGCCTGGGAGAACAGGAAGTTCGAGGCGAATGACGAGGCGGCGCGGCAGGCGGGTACGGATCCTGCGATAGGTTCAGTTGGGCTAGAGAATGAGGGATATGGGTTTAGGAATTTCTTGTAGGTGGAGAACGTCTTGTTATGAAAATAGACATGACTTTTACGAGTATAAATACTATCAAATTGGAAATAATAAAACTCGGAAATAAGTGAACACCATGAACTTGATGGTAAAAGTGTGGTTAACCACTTGTCGAGGAGTTTTGAGGTACATTGACACAGCTGTAGAACATCCCCATCGCCTAATATGGGTACTAGGGACCTATTCTAACATTCAAGCCCACACATCACCTTAACCCAGCATCCCCCTTAAACAACAGGAACAGCAACAGCAGCACGACCCCCCTTATCCACCCGCCCATACGTCGTGCCATACCTCTCCAGCATATGTCCCTCCGCCGTCAACGGCTTCCCATCAGCCCCCACAGCCGCGGGTTCGCTGCCATCGAAAGGAGCGAGCTCTACATCGGTATTCCCATCAAAGAAAAACGGCACCGAGTACCGGTCCTTGCCGCTGCGGTTTACCACGCGGTGCACGGTGCTCTTGTACTCGTTCTTCGTCCAGAGCGACAGCATGTCCCCGATGTTGACTACGTAGGCATCTGGGTTGGGGGTCACGGGGATCCATGTGTTGGTGCTGTGGTTGAAGACCTCGAGACCACCAGAGGAGTCCTGGAGGAGGAGCGTTATGGCGCCTGGGGTTTGTGAGTTCATGAGTTCGGGTCTGATTCCATATCTTGTGTACCTATATAGAGAATAGAGATAGGAATAGGGGGATAATATGATAAATGTGAGATGAAGGAGAGAATCTAGGTGGAGAGAGGACCTACCAAAGTCCGTGTGTGCCCCAGCGCCGAGCTGCTTCTCGTCCGTAGAGTCTTGCGGCGGGTAATGCAGAAGCCGGATGGCACAAACAGGGTCTCCCGAGACGAAAGGTACAAAGACATCATTGCCGTAAGGCAGTCCTCGTGCGAGGATCTCCATGACTTTACACGACAGCGCAAAGACTGCGTCGTAGTAAGTTTCCGTGGGAATTTTGAGGACTTCATCAGGGAGGTCTGGCGGGAAGATGTTGGGCCCAATTAGATAGGGGTGTGCCCGCGAGCGCGGATCCTCATAGGGTATATGCTGTCCTACGAAGAAGCCCTGTTCACCGGGTTAACATTGGGATAAAGAACATGTTACTTGGTTATGATGTGAAGGTTGAGTTATCCCAGCTCCTGAGATGGGCAATGGCCAAGGGGATGAGCTACCTCCTTCAGATCAGGCAAGGATCCGTCTTGTAGTACCTAACAGTTCAACACGGAGGAGTTAGCATATGCTTATTTATTCTAGCATATTAATGTGTGTAGATTATGACGCAACTATGGTGATATGGTGCGAAGAATGTAAGTTGTCCCTAGGCATATTTACTGACCTGGGAACCGATAAGTTCATAGCCCCTATTCTTCAAAACCGGAGGCCGTAACTTTTTCTTCTCTTCCAGGGGGAGGGCGAAGAAAGTCTCAGCAGCCTTTATGACGCCGTCCCGTAGCTCCTTCGACACGCCGTGATTGACAATCTGGAAGACTGGATGGATTGAAGTCAGTCTCTATTCTTTCATAATAGGAGATGGGGAGGCTTGCTTGTGTTGAACTAGTTAAAATATAGAGAGAGCTCAGAAAGGGAATAAATGACTAGAAGTTTTATCACTTACAACCACTCGTAACACACGCCTGACGTACCTGCTCAACAACTCGGGCAGACTCCGCCGAGGATGGGTTCTCGAGGTACGGAGATATATCGATGGTTGGTATAACGAACTCGGAGGCAGATTCGGCGGCCATTGGGAATATGGGATGTAAGTCAACCTATATTTTTTCCCTGTCCGTGAACCTGTAGCATTAGAGGGATTTATGCTGAAATTGTGTGGCTCTTAATGGATTCGGCAACTCCAAAATATTTTTCTTTCTCTACTCACCTGAAAAGACTCAAAGCAGGCTCCCACCCACTTTTGCGATCTCCCAAAAGTGGGTGACGAAATCGTCTATGAGGGTGTTATCGGCGGGGGACTCTCACGGAGCGCGGCGGCTGCCGGCTGCCGGCTCCGGAGGCCCTTGTTATCGGAGTTATACAAGATATTTCCGTAGTCCGGCAAGTGCGTATCAAGAGGTGGTATTAAGGTATTGCGGATGCTACTCTCTTCAATGTTATCCAACAGGTATTATTCAATGTGACGTACAAGCGTGGGGCTAGAGTCATATTATATAGGAGCTATAGGAGTTCATCTGCCCTGTTTCACTTCGGGGAGAAAGTAGGTACTAATTGAGGCTTCCAGAATATGTGGTTGGTAGATAGCTTGTTATCATTATATTGCTACATAGTACATAGTCTGGATGCTGGAAAAACAGCCCAGGATATTCCTACAGAGATCAAGGTCTCATAACAATGTGTGAGCTCCTGTAGTATATTACCATTGTAAGTCCCCGAACCCACATGATGTATGCTCTAAAAGGAGTCTTCCCACTGGCCACGTAATCAGCTGTATGATGCTCGCATATTCCTAGTGTGACGTCGAGCCGATCCTCGGTCGCAATCCTATACTGTTGGTGTAGTATTTTTACTTCCCCCCATTCCTATTCTTGCGACGATTCTTCTTTTCCTTCTTGCCATCCTTAGGTGTTGAAGGCGCGCCGTCTCCATCCGATTGTCCAGTAGCCGTGGAACCTTGCTCCTCTTCTTCACCCTCTTCTAAACTGCTAGTTGCCTCGATAATGAATTTGCGTATGCCACCAGATTCAACGATATTCTCAGTGATGCTCCCACTGCGTACGTGACCTCTTCGACGCTGTTGGGCGTCCTGGCCACTCTCTGCACTTTCTGTTGTCGATGTTGGTGATGTCTCGCCTTTATCGACGGCAGTGAGTTCGGTCTGTGTGCCTCGAGTTGCTTGATCCGAAGATTCGCCTTCAAAGTTGGTTACAAGCTCAGGGGGCGGGTTGGAGTTAGCAGCGGAAGCAGGTTCGGTGTAATTTTGCTGAAGGGCCTGGATACCATCCTTGGCGTTGACGTGAGACCCGAGAAGGCTTGTGCGCTCGTCTACAACCGTTATTAGATCCTCCGCGATGTCGTCTGTTGCAATGGATTCTGATCGTTGTTTGGCACTGGAAGTTGACGTCGAGCCTGGCTTGATTTTGACTGCCGCAACTCGTGTGGTCTTGGGATTAGATGCGGGATTGGATGGGCCGAGGTGCTTGAAGTGATCTCGCATCTCCTCAAAGTTGGCTTTAACGGGAATTGTGGCGCGGAATAATTGACCGTCCTGACCTGCTGAGCGTCTTCGCATTAATAACGTCGTCATCTTTGGGCTAGAGCTGAGAGCAGATGCCTCGGTCCTGCTACCAATTGAGGCAGTTCGTTTGGGCTGAGGCGGGTGTCCACCCTCTTCTTCGATGTTGATAAGCGTACCATTCCTGGCTTCCAGGTCCTTTGCCATAAGTTCTTTTCTCAAAGCCCGGGCTTTGGGCGCAGGATGAGATCTACGAATGGCCTTGTGAACGTCAACGTATACATCCGACTCATCGATGATTTCTCTGTAATTTTCTTGGTGAGTAATGGACTATGGATGAAGACAATGGAGACATTACTTACTCTCCAATGAGCTCCTCGATTACATCCTCGAGCGTGACGACACCCAAGGCACCATGATCTTCGCCGGGCGATTCTGAAATGAGTACCATGTGGGATTTGCCTTCCTGGAAGAAATTGATTATATCGAGACAGCTAGTCTCTGGGCGGGTCTCAGGCAGGGCCGCGAGGGAAAAATCCTTGACTCGTTTACCATCCTCAGGATCGTACGTGATAAGGATCTTGACTAAAAGCATGCCGACAAAGTTTGTTGGGTTGCCCGTTTCGTGGATAGGGATACGAGAGTAGCCGGCATCGAGGATCCGATCAATAGTCTTTTCATCCAACACCGTGTCCTCTGACATGACAAAGACGTCTTCCATAGGTGTCATGACCTCCTCTACAGGCTTACGTTTCAGATCGAGGACGGCGCTAATGATAGTCACTTCGTCCTGATTTAGACGTTCATCAACTTCACCTAGCGACTTGTGGAGCGTGACCAAGGTCTTTAAACCACTTTTCTTATATACGGTCCCGTGGTCTTCACCTAATAACCAATCGAGCAGCTTCGCGGTAGGCCATGCGACAGGGGCGAGGAGGTACATCATTATGAGGACGGGTTTAGACATATACCCACCGATTTGAAGGCCGTAGCGAACACATACGGACTGTGGCAATATCTCTCCGAAGATTACTAGGATGGGTGAAACGTATTAGCTGGACTAAAAGGTATACAGCTTGGGTGACTAAAACTCGAGAGATTTCCTACCTATAAGAACGGTACTTCCAACCACGGCTGCTACACCGCCACCAAAGCATCTGTCCAACACAACAGGGAGCGTTTCGTTGACGATGACATTTGACAACAGTAATGTGACCAACACCCAATGTTTGCCTTTCTTCAGGAGGTCGTGGACGCGCTTGGCGTTCTTTCGTTGGGGTTCTTCGGCGTCGAGGGATATTACTTGTAGGTAGATTTCGTCTTGGCCCATGAGGGCTATTGTTAAGCCGGCAAAGGCACCTCCTAAGAGGACGAGGACAATGGACACCAAGTAAAGCACCCAGAGGGCGCCATCCTCGGCTTCTTCAGGAGCATTTTGAAAAGTGCGGTAATATTGTGTTGGGGCTGCGGATACTAGGCCAAGAGAGAGGAAGATGGCTCTGGATAGGCCAAGAACAGTTGAACGGGCACGAAGGATGCCGTCGTTTCCCATGCTTCTCCAAACTCTCGACAAAGAGAATGGACGAGCTGAAGGGCGCTAGTTGTATAGGATTGTTCAAACTCGACTCGGATAAATACGATCGACGGGTTGGGATACTTTACAAAATGATCTATCAAGGATGAAACGATATCTCCTTTGTGATAGGAAATTATTTCCGCGCGTCGAAGATTACCTGTGCCGAACAACCGGATCGCCCTACCGATTGAAATATGCTCGCTTTAAGGGGGATTTAATGGATAAGGGTTAATGAATATGGTCAAAAGACCACCTCATCCATCGAAAGCTCGCAATGAAGGATGGCTTGGCAGAAGAGAAAAGAATTGGTCGCACCCGCAAAGTGTCGGCGCGTTGTCGGGTTCAAGCCTCTTTTAGGGTGAGACGGAGGAAATTAACAGTGGGCGGCGCCGATGACGAAGGATTGCTCAATTGATGATGAGACGCCACCGATAAGGCTTGGAAGCTCATGTGGGGAAAGGATAGTTGCTTTGTTGCACGGGTGGCCAAGCGAGGTAAGTGGGCTGGAGCTACCCTTGAGATGCACTGCATAGGGAACGACAGGGGGGTTATCTGTACCCATGGATCCTTCCAGTGGCTTATTTTAGGCCAGGAAGCTGCTAGGACAAAGCCTGAGGCAAGATTGTGGCTTGGGCTTTATTCCGAATAATCCTATCTGGGCAATTAGCAGAAGATATTTATTATCGTCCTTTTCATCACACAAATATCTAGATACCTAATATTAGATTTCAAAGCTTCGTGGTATTTTCCCTCAAATTAGAATATCTTATCGGCTCTAGTCGTACCAGATGGCGTTCATCCCGAACCCTGGTTCCGGAATCCTACACCGTGCAACCCGACCTAGGAACTCGTCTTTCCATCGATAGATCTCAATCCAGCCATCTTGATCATCCGTGACCGCCAACCACTCGTCGCTCCAGTCGCATGGTGCCACAGCATTGCTATGCCCTCCACTTGTCGGTGTAGGGTTCAAGCAGATCTGTCTCTCGATCGATCCGCAATCCCGCAGCTTGAACGCCGCTATGTATCCTTGCAGATCGAAGCTGTTGGCCCGACTCGTTGCAAACAGGTATTTTCCCGATTTGGTGAGAGAGCAGACGTCGCTGCGGTACATGGTATCGTGTTTAGGAATCCCCGGCGGGATTAGAGGATACGAATGATGTGTGTATACGGGCATGTGCGTCGTCGGGTCGATGACGTATTCGAGGAGTCGGTTGCCCGCTTCCATGAGAGCGTATAGGTAATTGCCCGTCGGATGCATCGCTACCCAGCGCGGGTGGTCTTTCGGATCCGGCGCGTCTACGCTTCCTATCAGGTCAACTTCTCCCGATGGTGCCTTCTTGTGTACCCAGAGCTTGTTGGCCTTCAAGTCGGCCGAGTAGAGGTAGGTCTCCGTCGGATCGAACACCATGCCATGAATGCCAGTATTGGGTTGATACGGATAATGTTGTATATCCTTCTCGAGAGCCCCGGTTGACGACACGGAGAAAACTGTCCCATGGCCGGCATGAGAGTAGAATGGGTTGCAGTAAACCGCGTATGGGGGTTGTTTCGCGGCAAGTAGAAAGATGGCGCGGGTATTGGTCGTGGCCAAGCTTGCTTGAGCTACGTGCCGAACATCAGGGGTCAATTGCCGGGTAGGTTTGCTGACAGATCCATGCGGAACTTACGATCATGGTTCATGGGATGTGACGCTTCGTGAACGATTTCGGTTGGGCTCTTCACAGCGAAGCTAGACCATTTCTTCATGGCCGCGCCGTATATGTTCTTCTTGGTATGCTAAGACGGCATATTGTAAGTATACGGTAAATTGGTCGGTCTAGCTGGGTCTGAACCCGGCCGCTTTGACTTACATCAAAAGTCATCCATGAGATAGGCTCATCATGAGGAATCTCGGTTCGCTTCACCAGCTCTAGCGTCAACTTTTCGTCGTCGAAAGCCACAGTGAAGATGGCCCCTGGTGGAGTCCACGTTCCTACCATCAAGTGATGAATCGGCATCTTTGAATCTTTTCGCAAGATTACCTAGTCAGGAAGCAGGTTTCAGCAGCCGTGGCCGATTCATACAACGGAGCAGTGAATTTGAAGTCTCAAAGGCTCAATCCCCGAGATCTTGTCACCTGTAGTAAACAACCGATAACACCACTCGACGATGGTAGTAGGCTTAACCATCAACCACATTCATTGCGAGTATGAATAAGACTGGAATTATTTCCTGATTGTCCAAGTTATCTACCTACCTACCTGGTAGCTAGGCCGAGCTGCGGCACGTATTCTTCAACGGTACCTCAAGCATTAGACTAGACCCGGCTAGTAAGCTAACCAAAAGGTTCCTGTCTAATGCCCCGCATCTCACTTGGCGACAATCTCTCCCCTCTTTCTTTTACAATTTCCCCTTTCTCCTTCAACTTTACCTATGGAACCACGATGTGGGGAAGATCCGATATTTTGTACGCATTTATCAAGCTCTTTTTGACGCAATCGGCACCAGCGGCGGTAAATGGTTACGGCATGCGGGTTAATTCGTCGTTAGCTACCGAGTGGATGGCTACATGCTGGATCTCCATTTGCCACGCTGCAATGCCGGGTAAACGCTTCATCGCCAGATTTTCCCCGCTACGGTCTCAGTTCCAGCAATTGTACTACAACAAAGGCATACATTATTGGACCCCGAATTCCAATCGAGTCCAATTCGTTGGACAACTACGTTCGCTCTCAGTATAGCTTACCGAATACACAAGTAGAGCAAGCGCTAAGTCAGACGAATTGGTCAGCCTCGGGCCTCAAAACCATATGGAGACTCAGCTTGTGACATCGAAGCAAACCCTTGCATACCTTAGGTGGTAGAAACCCGGAACAAACTACATATTATCCTGGTCAGTAGAATGACTACTAGGTGCAGTACTTCCTTAACCCCAGACAAGATCCAGATTGGAGCTCTAGAAGCCTAGAAGCTCGTCATTGAGCGGGCTGCCTTTCTAAGGGCGATTTATCACCCGAGATGCAAGGGGTGTACATATGGCTGCCGTGAGATGAATCCGATCCACATATAGGGCCCTTTCGAAGATGGCGGGGTCTTCGTTTATGTTTTCAAGGGATCAACCTATCACAAATCATTCATTGCTCATACAATGAGGCAGCTAATGGCAAATATTAAATGACGACGGTCTTTGTGTTGGAGCTCGGCCACCTGTTATATACTAGCTCCCTTCTTGGACCATTCTCCCGTGGAATATATCTAGCCGATATCCAGACCTCAGTTTCTGTAAATACGCTCATCTTCTATTCATACCTACCCATATACACCTGACCATACCTATCTTACTTCCCCCATCTTCTCTTACCTCACTAATCCTTAATAATTCATCGATAACCTAAGAAATGGCCCCTGAAGCTACCGGCGTGTCCAATGCGGCACAAGCTCCCAAACCCCACAGATTCGACCCTACATTCACTCAACATGTCATCGACACAATAGGCCCTAAAACCACCGAGAGAAACCGGGTTGTACTGGGAGCACTAATTCGACACATTCATGACTTCGCTCGAGAAGTCGAGCTTACCATTGACGAGTGGATGGCCGGTGTTGCCTTTATTAACGACGTCGGCCGTGTCTACTCCGAATCGGGACAGACGAGAAATGAGGCTCATCGAGTATCGGATATCCTCGGACTCGAAACACTAGTCGACGAGATAGCACACAAAATCATCTCCGATACGGGCGTCGACCCCACATCCTCGGCGATTCTCGGCCCCTTCTGGTCGCCTAACGCTCCGTTCCGGGAGAATGGCTCGTCCATCATCCAGAACCCAGCTCCCAACGGCCGCGTAGTTCTTATGCATGGCGTTATTAGTGATTTAGTAACGGGCAAGCCGATCCCCGGCGCCGTCTTCGACATCTGGCAAGCTTCCGCCAATGGGAAGTACGACTTCCAAGACCCCCAAAACCAGACGCCGAACAACCTGCGCGGCAAGTTCCGCGCAGACGAGAATGGCAAATACTGGTTCTACTGCTACTATCCCACGGCGTACTCTTTACCCACCGACGGCCCCTCGTACAAGCTGCTGCAGATGATGGATAGGCACCCCATGCGTCCGGCGCATATCCACATTATGGTGAGTTCTCCTACCCACTTCCGTCCAACGCAGAGCGAAAGTTATATTGCGTCCATTCCATTGCTAACAGAATGTCACTACAGGTTACACACCCAGAATACAAGGGCTGCACAACACAATTATACCCTAAGGAGGACCCGTGGTTAGCCTCCGACACCGTCTTCGCCGTGAAGGACGACCTAGTGGTGGACTTCAAGCCATTAGAGGGTGACGACAAGGCGGAGCTCGAGCTGGAGTACAACGTCATCTTGGCGCCCAAAGACTACAAGGGGAAGCCCTTTTAAAATGAATGCATGCAAAATCTGACCTATAAGGTCCGCGCCGGGTGGCCTCACGCATAATGGAGGCTGAAATGTAACCCTGAGGGGCTTGGACGGAGCGAAAGCGAAGCGTGTGCGTTGGAGTTGTGGTTTATGTGTCTGGGGCTCGATCGGAGCTATACCCCTTTAAGAGAAGAGATATGATGCCTCCCCTTGATACGAAAAGGGGAGTTGTGAGCCTCGTAATGATTTTACGCCTACTCATGTATTGGCAGCAAGGTACTGCGGTGATATCAATACATATTTCATGTATCAAGATTTAATCATGCTCCAGGGTGACAGTGTATTAATACGCATTAAACAATACTAACAGCTAGGTACCGGATAACGCAAACCGGCATCGGCCCCCTGAACCCAAGTCACGGGCCGAATTCCAATTCTCGCCGAACCGGACAATGCTTCAGGAGCATAAATGAAAACCCGGAGGTACCACTGACACACTCCTCCTATACAGGTCCGCTTCCGAACCTAATTCTGGTTATCATTGCAGACCTCCATCCTATCAAGGACTTAGTTGCACCGCTTCTTGCCCTCTTTACACCTCTCCGCAACTGGAGGGACGGGATTGGCTTCGAATAGTAAGGTGGACTGGTCGCGATCTAGAACTGGGAAAGGACCGACAATAGACGAGAGGTTGGTGTCCGCCTCTGGGAAGGTGCAGTTTGCTCGTGTGTTGTAGAGTTGCTTGCAGTTGGGACACTGTCATGGTGGGTTAGTTGGTAAATGCTCCTCCCGCCTAATAGGGTTGGGTAGGGCTCCGAGGATGCTAGACATGGCATGTCATGCGAATGGACGGGTCGGGGAGGGAAAGGAGCTTGCTGTGAGACACATACCGGTCCGAAATCCTCCCATTTGCTCGAAGCAGTGCAACCCATGAGCCGGTCGCCATTACATTTCACCTCGCCTCCCCGACAAGGTTGGACAACGGATGATTCTGTGGGTGTTTTGGTAGACGGCTGGATAGATAGCTGAACTGGAGACTGAAGTGATAGTTGCGCGAATGGCTTAGCAGGAGGTACAAGCCGGGGAGTCGGGCCCTCGCACACAGGACCGCCGGTTCCTGGGTACTCGCACCGACGGCAGGGCACGAGATGGCGCCAGTGGCGTTGATTGTTGCAGATTTCGAGCGAGTCGCCATTGCATCGTACATCGCCTGGATCGCACCGATGTTTTCGCAACTCAGATGGCGTGGTTCCATCGGGAGCACAGTTGATCGATCCGCCTTCCTCGATACACGCCGTGCACTCCTGCAGCGGATACTATACGCCACTCACATCGCACATCTCCTCCGTGTTGCCGTTGCACCGGGTATCACTTTCCTCGCAAGCAGTCGGAGCATCAGGAGCTGGAGCCGGAGCCGGAGAAGCTATTGCGGCTACGATGCCGGGCTTCGACCCGTCGTCGGCATCGATCTCGGCGTTGATATCGGACTTCACACACCCAGCGTCTCCTGTACTCACGTCTTCCTCGCACAAGGTCGATGATTGGCAAGGACCAACCTCCGCCCACGCACCCAAACTATTACATCGAAATGATACGTAATTATGACATTTCTGAGAACCAGGCACGCATTCAAACTTCTCGGTATTAACTGGCTGGAGAGTGGGCAGAGCAGCTCCTAAGGCTGAGGCGGATAAGCTAGCACAGGCCAGCAAGACGTAAGAAATATGTGCCATTTTGGAGCGTATTAGGATTTTCGGGGCTTAAAGGACAGGTCGGAAGTAGATTGAGTGGGTTGTAATATTGTCCTCGGTGTCCGTATTGGATATTGGGTGGACGAGCTGGCAAAGTCATGAGAATATCCCTATGTATATGAATTAAGGGGGTTTGATTTGTACGTGTTTACTCTTCCAAAAGAACGGAGGACTTAGTTTTTGTATTGAAGCGACATAGATTATGAAGACGACTTCCTTCAGTATCTCTTTCTTGTGTTTGCGGCAGGAACACCCCTTCGGATATACTGAAGGGTCAATGTTACGGCTTGATACATATTGAGTAGCGCCAAAGTCTACTACAGACGTCACTCCTTACCTTTGGGCCTTAAACTACCTATCTATATTGAAGCAGCGACAAGCCCGTCACCTCCCTACATACCCGCCTACCTCATTTGACCTATCTCCACCAGGAACGAGTCCTACATTATGTCTATTCCGGTTCGTCGTACATAGCAGACTTGGTGATAACATCATCTACTATAGATGCCTATATCATTCTAAATACCCTCTTCATTACCCAGTTTGAATATTATGAGTTTAGAGCCGGTAGCGCGTAGAGATGAACCTTGGGTTTTCTTACACGGCACACGGCAGATGGTCTCCTTTTGTCGGTTCAATTCGTATATTGCTTCCTAAACGTCGCCGGATCCCGTTATCCAAGGGATTTGCTGCCCGATTAAGTAAACCGATCATTAATCCGATGGTGTATATCGCGTTGGCGCTGTACAGAACCAACCTATGAGGCAGGTGTAAACTATTGAAGCCAATACAGGCAGTTTCGAACCCTCCGGGGTACTGCTGAAGTTTATCCTAGAACACATTCGATATTGCTCTTCCCGGCGCCCCGTGTGGACGTCTGAAGTAGGACTCATCACGAAAGCTGCTTCCGCCATGTGAAGCACACCCTATCATTGGACAGTATCTAATATTGGTGTTTGGGAATAGTAATAGCTTTTATCTGATAAGGAGGTACCTACCCATCAAGATCCCTAATGTTATGTTGTTCAACATACTGACTCGAAGCAATTACCTAATGGAAGTTCTAATGGTGTGACGAAGAGTTTCCCCCTTCCCCCTTTTTATGAGATCCATATCTCATTCGCCGTTCCCGAACTGCACCTTGTCCTGAGTGCTGAACAATTTTGATATCCGGATTGGTGGATAATTCAAATATATGGCAACAGCGGTTGCGATCCTGTTTTATGGTAAAAAGATTCGAATCGATTGTACGTGGTGGTCACCCCAACACAACACCTCCGATCCTTTCATTGATTGTAGTAGTCGGGATTACGAATCCTCATATACCGGTCCGGCATATATACACAACGGAACCATCTGATGGGCCATATCACTGCTACCAAAAAGGTAAAATACCAGGATAGCCAATAATTCCACCAGCGAATCCTCCTAGTCATATGAACTCTATGGTATGATATTCAGGGGAATTGTCTAGTTATCGTATCTACGATGGTGCCCTAGCGACGGCACCATAGAAGTTGATGCCTGTGAGACCACACCGCCATCGTCAATTCGTTTGATTGTCTTTTTTTGCCGGCTACGTCGCCTTCAGCTCATGGTTCATCAACGCCAATATCTTCTCCACTCGGCGACCCGCATATCGAACATTCGAGCAAATCTCCATATAATGACACAGGATATCAAAATGAGCTATTATCTTCTATCCTTATTCCAATCAACGGACGGCAAGTCCTCAGCGTGGGGTATGGGCGTAAACCTGCTCATGGTGGCTGCTCAATATCACATAGCGTATTGGGCAGCAGTCCTTTGGGTGGCAGCGCACAACACGGGGGAAGAAGAAAAAAAAGAGAGAGCGCGATAATCTTACTAGTCACCCTCGTTTCTAACTTGAAGCTATCATTTATAAGACTAAGAAGAGATTATGGTGTGATGTGGTGAATGAAACTGCAACTTGAGAGTGAGTGTGTGATTCTTTGGCTATCGCTGGTACTACCGTCCGCGAGAATCCGGAAGTGATCTCTGTATGATACCTTGCATCCTCTGTTTCGGTAACCAATCAGTGGCTTTTCTCGGCTTTTCTGACATGAAATATGCTTAATATAGATATTAATATAGTTTGGTTACACATAGGGACGATTGGTTCTGCTCATGTTCCAATATCTGTTTCATTGTACGTGTAGGGATATAATTTGGTTGTGTCACCTCAGCTCGTTTCTAGAGGCGTGATAAGAATCGTTTTCGATAACTGACCGGTCCGACCGGTGTAAACTCAGAGGCGTTGAATGACATTATGTACATGTATATCGCTCAAGTATATACAGGTGTGGATCAATAGAAACTGACAGTTTGACTTCGGAATTATCTCCTTGATTTTTTGGAGTTCGTCCATGACCGCGACTTGGCGTTCTTATCTCATGATGTCTTAAGGTGGGTTTTGGTCCTTGGCAAGGACGTTGTTGACGAAATAGACGCTTCTAAAAAAAGTCTAAAGAATTACCTACCTAGGTAGGTATCCTAACTTCCAGGTTTTTTTTGTCGAGCACGGCACGGAATAAACTACATACCTAAACCTTACATAGTTAGTATACCGATTTAAGGAGGTATATAGTTGATGTAGTTGATGTTTGACAGGTCCCTTATGCCCACTACGTAATCTTCGAATCATCTCAGTGATACTCTCCCACGTGTATGTTAAAGGCTGTCAAGTTCAATACACCCATGTGAAACTGATTCCCCCGCATCTTTAAATGTCCAGCTGCAACCTGGGGTGACCTCTAGGGTGACCTAGTCTCCAAATTTCCCCAAATCTGCCAGTCTGCCCACCACACATACCATCCCACTTACTCGGGAACCATTGGCGCTATTGTTATTCCTCTCGTCATAACACTTTATCTTAGCTCATTTCTAGCAAGGGTTCGAGACCTGACTGGACAATTAATCGCCGAGCCTCAACTATACGTGCGAAACACATGTCCAGAATAATCTAGCAGCCACCAGCTGCAGTGATACCCCTTGTTTAACTGACAGACTGATCAAGTTCGTTTATCTTGGGCTGCTTGGACCGACAGGGATCATTAGCGCCAAGTCTCTTGTCGTTGGTCCGTGATCACCTCACTCCTAGGGCACTAGCATCCTACAATCCTCCCGCTTCTTTTCCCCGACTTCTTTGTTTATAATCTTCGTCTCCGTCTTCGACTTCCACTTAGACCCATTGTTATATCTAGTGTATCTTCAAATTCTTTATGACATAGAATTTCAAGCCCTTGTAAAAATATACTCTACCTCTTTTAGTCGTGTCATTTACTTGCGCTGCTGCTTTCGCAGCGCGCTGAACCCGAAACCGAAACCGGCCTATCAAGTTGCGTGGGCTTACGGCCGGAATTGTAGCAAGCTATGGCGTCTATAACAACGACCGCGACGACGACGTTACTGTCGACCGTCACCAATACCGCCCCAGCTGCTACCACTACTGGCCCTGCGCCTCAAGGAGGTATCTTGGAGGGGGTCTTGCCAAATACCTTCATTTCCTCCAATCCCATACAACTCTTCATTATTCAGGTACTGTGCTGTTTTCTTGCTTCATTCGGCCACAAATTGGAAGCATGCTCGACAGCGCCGATGAGCGCGTTGCGCTTCCTCTCAATGCTTTACGCGTGAAACAAGCTTCTAAGCAAAAAAACGTTCGCTCACTCTTATAACTAGGCTGGTATTATCATTATCTTATGCCGCCTTTTGCACTATCCGCTGTCGCTACTCGGCCAGCCTCGCGTCATTGCTGAGGTCATCGGTGGAATTATCTTGGGCCCCTCAGTCATGGCGCGCATTCCAGGATTTACGGACGCCATTTTCCCGACCGCATCTATGCCAGTTCTAAACAATGCCGCCAATCTCGGACTGGTCTTGTTCCTCTTCCTTATTGGCCTTGAGGTCGACATTCGCCTCTTTACCTCCAATTGGCGTGTGGCTTTAGGCGTAAGCTTGGCCGGCATGTTTCTACCCTTTGGCCTGGGTTGGGGTATTGCTCGAGGTTTGTATAACCAGTTCCATCATGACGCTAATACCGTTGAGATGAACTTTGGAATCTACGGCCTCTTCATTGGAACTGCCTTGGCCATCACTGCCTTTCCCGTGCTCTGTCGTATCTTGTCTGAGCTCAATATGTTGGGTACCCCTGTAGGTGTTACCGTTTTGGCTGCTGGCATTGGTAACGATGTCACGGGTTGGATTCTACTAGCACTCTGCGTTGCTTTAGTCAACAATAGTTCCGGCTTAACCGCACTTTGGGTTCTTCTCGTTGCTATCGGTTGGGTCCTGTTTTTGGTTTTCGCCGTCAAACCAGTATTCCACTGGGCTCTAAGAAAGACGGGCAGTATCCAAAATGGCCCAACTCAGGGCATGATCGCTGTCACTATTTTACTAGTTCTCACTTCGGCTTGGTTCACAAGTAAGTAACTCGCTAGATTCGTTGTCAAATCAACTTCTCTGACTTCTTCAGGTATCATTGGTGTACATCCTATTTTTGGCGCTTTCTTGGTCGGCTTGATTTGCCCACACGACGGCGGCTTCGCTATCCATGTGACCGAGAAAATCGAAGACTTGGTGTCGGTTCTCTTGTTACCCCTTTACTTTGCTCTTTCCGGCTTAAGCACCAATCTTGGTCTCCTAAACGATGGTATTACTTGGGCTTACGTTATTGCCGTTATTGCAATTGCCTTTATGGGGAAAATCATTGGTGGCACGTTGGCTGCTAGAGCAATGAAACTTGTCTGGAGGGAAAGCTTCTCGATAGGTGTGCTCATGAGTTGCAAAGGTCTAGTCGAACTCATCGTGCTGGTAGGTTTCAGTGAACGGTCTAGTCCATGATAGTGAAAATACTAATGAGCACACAGAACATTGGTCTTCAGGCGAGAATTCTATCACAGAGGACGTTCACCATCTTCGTTGTCATGGCTCTAATTACTACAGTTGCTACAACTCCCTTGACGAAGTGGCTCTATCCTCCGTGGTACCGAAAGAAGCTGGAACAGTGGAAACGAGGCGAGATTGACTGGGACGGAAATCCGCTGCATCCTGAGACTCCAAGTCAAGCCGGATCTCTTAACCTGATAGAGGATACCAAGATACGTCGGCTCCTGGTCTATCTTCGTCTGGACAGTTTGCCGAGCCTTTTTATTTTTATTTCTCTGCTAGGCGATGACCATGTTAGACCACCATCGAGAGATATAGTCGACTCCGGTACAAGCGAGGATACCGGTAAAGCGCCGGTCATTCGAAAACGACCCCTAGAAGTCCACGGCCTACGTATCGTTGAGCTTACCGAGCGTACATCGTCTGTGATGAGGGTCACGGAAGGTGATGACTACGCCCGACGCGATCCTGTAGTGAACGCGTTTCGAACATTTTCCCAATTGCATGACGTGGCCGTTTCCGGAAATGTCATCGTTGCACCTGAAGATTCCTTTGCCCAGACAGTTCTTACGGAGGCTTCGAACCAGGAGGCCGATTTCGTGCTAATCCCATGGAGCGAGGTTGGAAGCAACAAGGAGGATCAATCTGTCCCGTCCAAGGTCTCTACGGAAGACCGCTTCTCCGGGAAGCTCCATCTCGAGTTCATCCAAGCAGTACTCGCAAAGGCCGTTTGCAATACAGGTATCTTCATCGGCGACGGTTTCGGCGGCACTGCGCCAACGAATAACCGCCCAAATCTACCTCGAACCATCAGCAATATCTCTATGCAAAATTCTCAGAGAAGTGTATTTCCTCCTATTGCCGACAAGTCACACAAGATCTTCTTCCCCTACCTCGGAGGTATCGATGACCGAGTTGCGCTGCGCTTCGTTCTCCAACTTGCCAAGAACCCACTCGTTACGGTGACGATCGCCCATCTAAACTGTACTGAAAACGATAACGAAGTTGTGGCGGTTTCAGAAGGCAGCTTGGATCCTATGTCGCCAGCATCGGTAACTAAAGAAGAGATCAACACCGAGATAACGGCACATGATACGTCTCTGTTAGCCACCGCGCAAGCCAGGCTTTCGCCTGAGTTAGCTAGCCGTGTAACCTTCACGGAACTCTCGGTCCCCGTCACCTCGGCGGTTAGACGGGCCACCGAGCTAGCGAGGGAGACGGTCGGCCTGAATCCACGCAATGCCGGAGATATCGTCGTCGTGGGGCGTAGGCACCCCAAGCTACCTGCTATAATGCGTACAGCGGATCAGAGCAGCTTGGAGTATGACATGCAGAAGACGATAGGCGTCTTTGGCCAGGCTATGGCCATGGGAGGTCTTAATGCTAGTGTACTCGTCATCCAGGCTGGCGGTTCAGGACTTGAGCAATGATTCTCCTAGTTCTTGGAAGATTTTAGAGAGGTCGGCCCGAGGTGGGATTCGGGACCGAGTCTTTGGGTTTACATGAGATGATTTATTCTAACACCATTTGATCATTGGAGCTGGTGATTGGGTATGGGTTTCTATCAAGTTAGAATATAACTGGTTGGATATTCCGTCCATACCAATTGGATCATGATGATATATACCGTCGATAAATATACTTCTTACGAATCACACCGACTTGGTTTCATCCGATACCCTCCATCTCCGTACGATGAGCAATAGCACGCCCACAAAAAGCCTCATGCACGAATGATATATTCTCCTAGATGACCGCTAGATCTTGATGCTTACGTGTTCTCCTCTCTAGTAGGCCTGTCCTTGAAAGTAGCGGTCTCCCGTCTGACCGTCTTCTGCCGTGACCCGAACCATCATCAGCACGTCAGCATGGCTAGCTCAGCCCTACCATAGGTATGCTGCTACTGCGGTTAGAGTTCTTACGTACCTACGTAGGTATCTGAACCTGTCCCGTGAGCGTGGAACGTGGCGCTTATTTACCTACCTTACTTTTCATTTTTGCATTTGTTTCACGACGTCTTCATTTCTTCAACGGCGATGATTATGCTGCGCCTAGCACTTAGGACGGGATTGAACTAGGAGGATGGCGCGTGTTCAGGTTTTACGAGAAGGAAGCACGATATCGTGTGGTCCACTGCGCAGCGCCTGAGCCTCTCGCTTTTATAGCAACAAGGTAGATAACAACGAAGCCATGACAAGACGGCGATGTTAGCACGTTGAACCTCGTAAATGGCATCACCGTATTCATTTGGCTTCCCATCTAGCCGTAAAGATAACCCACTACTTCTGAAACTCTGGGTACGCCGTATCAGATCGTACACAGCTAGCTCATGGTGTGCGTCTATCCTGCCCTCTCTCCACATGGATTTTTGTATCTCGTGATCCCATGTCCATGTTAGTTGGACCCTTGGACAGACTAACTCGTGGACCCTTATCCTAAATCCGTCCTTCTGTGGGTAGGAAGTCCATCTGCTAGGTCGACTGTGGGGATTTCGTAGTAATTTCAATTCTTCGAACAGCCTATCGTGAACCACGACCAGGCAGCCAGATTCGCAAAAGCCCCCCTCAATGGGTTTTAGCAATGTTGGTAGAATACGGTACCTACCTAGCACGCGATGAGCGTGGGGCCCAATCCTTCGGGTTAGGATGAAGATCATGATCGAAGATCAATCATAAGTCCTAGTCTAGAAGGACCCTTAAACCAACCTTGTCGTCTAGTCGCTTTGCGGAATAGCTTTCGTCGGCTTCGTTTCGAATTCCCTATCCTATCGTAGCCATGCCCCGTCGGTCCCGTATCTATGGGCGGCGCAGTCGTGTTCGTCGAATATTCAACCAACCAAACACCCCGACCCGGCCCAACCTAACCCGCCGCCATGTCGATCCCGTGCCTAGTATCCAATGCCTCACTAGGTAGCTATCGCATTGTTAGCTAGTTGCTAAAAGTAAACCAGAACATGCACAAAGGTATATATGTGTGTGTGTGTGTGTGTGGGCGCATGAACGCCATCTTCAGCGCGGCTGAAAAAGCACCACATTAATCGTCTCCAATCAATCAGAATTTTTACCTAATTCGAGGGCGATAAAAAATCAGAGCACGCCGGACGCACGTAGCTATTCATAGCTGTGTCTAACTAAATATGTGCGGAGAGAGAGTAACACTCGACCACCATTAACTTGAGACCATCGAAGTTCTGGAACTAGAACTAGCGCTGCAGCTGGAAAGGAGGGCATCGAGCTAGGTACCTATGCAAGTGTCTTTTGATAGCCTAGTCGTAATAGATGTTGTTTGTTATCCATCGTGCATATAACCTGCCTTAGAGCGGGATAACCTCCGCCAACGATCGGAGAGGATCAGGTTCTAGTGTTACGGAGGCGGACGGAGAGGGGGCTTGTCGTCCGTCATGATATGATACGATAGATACGATAGACACAAGAATAGCAACCGGCGACCCCTCTAAATAACCTGTTCTACATTTTGCGGCTGGCAAAGAGGTTCCAGTTCTATTCGCATCACTGCCATTCTTTGCCTTCCCTCCTTCCCTTTTCCATAGAAGCGCCTCTTCTACCCAACCTAACCCTTGGGGGTCTTTGGACGAGGGTATACCTAGTCCCTCGTGGTGGTCCTTGGCCCCCAGACATTGTTGTTGGAAGGAAGTTGAAAGGAATATTCCCTGGGTCTTCGATCGCGTTACACAATCTGCCTATTTTCCAATTCTGGCCCTCGGTAGAAACACAACTGTCTTGTCTATCTTCGTAACAGAGAGACCACGCGCTCGTCCGAGCTGATGCGGCTACGTCAAGCCTCGCCGCCTTTCGTTTCAGATTCTCAGGCAAGTTCTCTAGCCTGGTTGGCGGGTGCCGCGCCTTTCTTTTTTTCTGCGCGTCAGAGTGCCCATGGAATTAAGGGATATCGCCTCCCTCCGCCTGGGTCGTTTTGGCTGGAGCCTTGCTTCCCGACGAGAAGGTCACTGACGCCCCAGAGGCGTACCGTGATAGCGCCGAGGGGCAACGCGGGTAGTGACACGGCTCTACCCCACGAGCCTGTCTTTCAGGCGTCTCCATGAATCGTCACCGAATTCGACCGGGGGGCTGAAGGCTGGCGGATGGCCTCGTGGCTACACCTGAGACCTTAGGCTCGCTAGATACTTCTTTTACTTACATCATCTCCGAACATGGCTACCTGCCAGATGGACTCGAAGGCCGCTGTTGGTATCACAGCGCACCTAGTCTATGTTGTTAAACCGACGCCAGTCTGAGACATTAACCATGTGCGCCATTAATCCTGCGGAAAATTTCCGTTGTCGCATTGTTTGTGATACCGGTACTCAATTGAAGCTGTACTTCCGAAGCTATTGTCATAATACATCACCTAGTGGTTATATTCCGGGGTAGGTGACGTCGGAGGTCGTCAGTTGGCTGAGCTGGGACGGGATATTCGCCCAGCAATGGTGAATTTCTCGTGGCTGCATAAAGGCAATCAACCTAAACTCCCCATGTACGTCAAAAGGTCTTTGCTTCCACTCTCCCTTTTTGGGTTCTGTTTGGTAAATAGTTCTTGTTACACAACATACAGCTTTCGAAGCGATGGGGGTGAAGATCGCGGCCTCGAACAGACTCGATGCTGCGACGCTAAATTCGGCGCCTCGGTTTCCAAAGCTGTGCCGCACACGCAATTTACGGTTCCCTTAATGGTAGGATGCTAAATTCCAAGTACGAATCCGCCCCCAACACCACTGTTCACTTACCACCTGATGACCCCCAGGTCGGTTTCGTATGTTCCTTATGCCACGTTGTTAATCTGATTGGTTCATTGTCCTAGTCCGGTAACATTAATCGAGCTACCTGGTGTTAACCCAAGAACGACCGGGGTATTCTCATATATTATCGGGATGGATTAGTGAATGTGCACCGATGGTTTCCTAATTCGATATCGCACGATAACGAACAAAAGGACATTGTTGAGACAAGCAAGCTAGCAATGGTGTCTACTGGGCCAAGGCTCAATAGGGTGTGCGGTCCGTGACTTCAAGTTGACGGTATCCACAGCATGCCTGCTATAGCTCCAACAGCAAGTCTCAGCCTCCAGGTGCCGAGCGCTAGGTCAGTAGATACCGCGCGGGCACGGTGGCTTTTAGGCAGTTAGTCAGGCTAGCCTAGGGGTTCCAATGCGCCTTATTCTGATGGAGAATAAAGAGAGTTCTGACAACGGCTCCAGAGGATGCCAGGGCATGCTAGGGCATGCTGTGGCTAGTTTAAATTACAAATTAGGCTCCAATACACAGCCGACAGCTGAAAGACCACCGGAAAAATCCTTAACTCCTATTGGATGGCGGATACGATGAATAATTGCTATTCCAGAATTGTTAAGGGTCTGGGGGCACGGCTCTGAATCCTGCGTCTACGGTGTCGTCAACACTGTTGATCAAAAGAAGGCTGAAGCTAGCGTTACGTCTTCTAGATAGCGATCGTCAGTTGAATAGCCTGCCTTGGTCTTAAAGAGATACGCTATCCGGAGTAGCGATGCCTCCAAGCCCCGATGATTCCCGGAGGCTTGTTAAGCCCGAAGCCACCGGACGCATGGACTAAACGGGGCACTTCTGCGATGGGGCAAGCTATCTCGTTGGCCGGGCCGTACCTTGTTATCATTATACTATCGATGTGGTACTGTGAGAAGTCAAGGATGGAGTTCCTCCTTCATAATGTGAGGGCTAAGAGCACCTGTCATTCAGGTAGGTAATTCACCCACCATCTACACGTGGAGTTCCGAACTTGCCGGAGTTGCGGTTCGGACCGAGTTGATGATGTGATTTCGTTTCAAGATAATAATTCGTGACGCCACTGAAAACAACGTTCACTACTTTATGGATGAGTAGGTCGCCGAGCTGGATGCCAATGCATGAATTTGGAATTTGGAGAAGATGAGAAATCATAAAAAAAAGCCTTTCTCCTCGGTGGGAGAACACGAGCTAGCGGAGTGACATTGTTGTGCCGCTTAAGTGCCACACTATGGATCTTAACAAGGGAGTCCAGGATAGAGCATCTTGGCAGCGACGCCTGCTCCCGTGATTGAATCGGACTCAAGTAACAGGAATGCCCGCGATCGCCTTTTAGAAGCCGTAGCGAGTTCATCAATGGTATCAGACTCCCAAGTTGACATCAATGTTCAGACGAAGCTAATCGGGTGAAGCAATGATAAGAGCACCGGCCATGTCTTACACCGGTTGACCCCGAGTAAGCTCATGAGCGTTGGTTCCGGGAGGTGAGATGGACTCGGTACTTCATGTTTGCGGAGTAGATAGGTCCGTCAGGGCCGGGCGGCCGGGTAAACGTACGACATTACTTGGGTAGATATGACACGTTCTTTCACCGTAGATAAGGGGTGGTCTAGAACCCCTTGATAGACTACGTCGAACCATCATCTGGACGCCTATATGTATCATTCGCGCTTGGAGGCGCCCTGCTCTGCCCGTGTCCAAGCTTTTCCAGCTCTACTAAAACAGGAGAGAGTAGAAGTCCGTCCAATGAGAATGCACTTTCGTGTAACCAACGGTTTGTCCATGGCTGCGCTAGTGTGAGCCGACACGAAAAGGGACTAGTAGGCTGTTGGTCAAATCAAGGAAAAAAGGATATCGTAGTTGCATAGTATGCACATCGCGAGATACGGACGGTCGCTGAGATCTTGACTAGTTCTCCGCGACTCCGGCGGTACCTTGATCCTTCGCGTAGCACAGCCCAAAACACGCGTAGGCTAAGATGCGCGCAAGATCTGGGCGTTCACAACCTCGTATATACGGCGTATCAGATTACATATTAGTTGGGCGGTGACGTACTATCCGATATGCAAATCGATCTTCAAAGGAAGAAGATAGCGAAATGAAGGCCGCTACCTTAGATCAGTATAGTTCAACAAGGGTGACCCGTAACGGTCTAGTCGCCAGTCTGTCCGGGTCCCTGTGGTGTTTCTGATGTGGGCCTATCAGTGACGTCGCCGTGATGCATGGGACGTGAAAGAGCGGAAGTAACGAAAATAGTGTTAGTTCTAGCGGTGGGCAAGGCGGGCCGGTCTCAACGAACGCATCATATTCGCTGGTGCCTTAGGAAGGCGATAGCAAAAGGAGTCACGGGGATGGAGAATTGTGGATGGTGAGTGGCTAGACGGCTCAGATGGCGGTAAGTATTGTGTCGCGCTGAGCTGTAATGTACTGTGATATGCGCGAATACGCAAGTCAAAAGTCTAGGCATTGGCCCGTTATGTCTTGGGTCGAAGATGCGCGAGGACGAGATTGTAGGATCCAACGTGATGTAGTTGGCGAAGAAGTTCGCGAGGTTGGCCGAAGGAGGCTCAAAATGCGTGAAAGCAGGGGGGTGTGTGAAAAGTAGAAAGAAAAAAAAGAATAATAGGGTCACAAACTGCGCCTCACATTACGCCTGAGGCTAAAGCGCGTCACCGTGGAGATTGGAATACATATGCAGTATCGATCTTGTGTGTTATTATTACGCAGTACTGGGAAATGATTGCATGTGTGTGTGGATGGATGTATCTGTGGATTGTATGGATATGTACGGTTGTCATGTATGTATGGTTCCTTTCTGTGGTTCCTTTCTTCGATTTGACAAGGTTGTTTTGGATTGTCGAGAGCTGTCAAGGGTCATCCAGGGTCCTCCGTAGGGGTGAAAAATGTCAAAGTATGCAGCAAGCAGTTCAGTTAGATGAACTGTAAACAACGTGGTTGCGTTGCAGATCGGGATTTGAGAAGTGTGTTGGGCTGCAGATTTGGCAACGTCGACCGCAAGAGCTCCATGCAAGCTGTATCGGCCGACCGCCAGTCTCCCATACAACAGCTCGCAGTAAGAGGGAAACACCCTTGTAAAAAGCGGTGGACTCGGGGTCTCATGCAAGTCTCATGCAGTGCAATCTGTGCTTCGCCGCTCCCAGAAAACCCACACTGAACCCACACTACACCCACGTAACCCACGCACCTACCACCCTAGTACGGAATCTGGACAGACCTTCTCTACCTAGCTTCTCTAGCTTCCCTATCCCCTCCCCAGCCAACCCCACTTTCCCAGAGAACGATTCAATTTGGAAACCCAAGCCAGTAGTCGTTAGTAGCCATTGGCTAGTCGAACGATTCCATAACCGTATTTGGCTCGTACCTTCCTCCCCATCTACCAACCCGGGTTGCAGCTTGCAGGTCACGCTACAAACTCCCCTCGTAACACAGCAGGAAGGAGACAACCTTACATCTTTGCGTTACCAGACTAATTAACCCGGAATCTATTCCCATCGATAGCTTCAAACCTATCCTATACATTGCTGTGCTATAGAGCTGAAATGGTTAACTTGAAGTAAGGTACATAGTGTCAATCGGCACACTAATTGCTGTGCCAGATCATTACATGCATGTTGCGTATGTATTGGTATTGGGGACTAGTATTGGGGAACGCTAAATCGAATCACTATAGAAGCACGAGTTCGTAATGTAATACGAATAAAATATACATAGGTACCTGCGTATAAGTCAAGAGAACAGTGACATCAACTTTGAAGTGTTAAGATTAGTATTCCTAAAATGGCAACAATAATTGAGACTTCAAAGCAAGCAAAGTACATCTAGCAGGTATCATACATCATAATGCGACAATACAAAATTCTTCATTGTGATTAAATATAGTATGTTCTCAATCTTTGCCGTACAGTAGATCATAGATAGGTTGTAAGAGGACCATTTACCATTTTCATCAGATAGTGGAATTCCGCGGTGGCACGCCGTTGGCGGAATTCGGTAACGGGTGGAAAAAAAGCCCGCTCATTGCCGTGTCCGACGTCAAAAAATGTCCAAATGTCCACTTGGTCTAACGCCGACGCACTCTTAGCGCCATAAAGTACGACCATGTCTAGGTTCTATTCGAGACAAAATGCAACACTATTTTACGACTCAGAGCTGAGGCAAGAGTTTGCGAAGGCTCTATATCGACGTTCTCGACGCTTTATACCTTGGTTCTTTTGACAATAGATCCCTTGAAGTCATCAATAATCGTACGAAGGTCGGCCGACGGTTTTTGATTTTCTCTAAATCCTCGGGATTTGTCAGGTGCATGGGCTAGTTCAAATAGCGAATTGAAACCTATGATTGCAACCTAAACTATCGCTGCTTGCGATTGGGTCGTTCGCACGCTGCACGTCCAAGCGCTGCCGTTTGACTGGTAGCCTGCTTAAATCCGATATGAAGGGCGTGAGCACCTTGTGTCACGCGGAGGCTTATTAACAGTACCAAGAGTTACAACTGGCAATAGCCCGCGGATAATTGCTACGCGTATAGCCTGAGCCTGAGCCCGTGGACGAAGCTCGGAGAAGGTAGTCGTCTGTGATAGCTGCAATCGTACGTTCATTCACCGTGTGCGTAGCCTAAGTATGTAGATGTTGTATCATACATACGTTTGATGAGGGTGTATTATTATTATTATTTTGTTTTTTTCAACAGCTGAAATGAAATGATTCTCTAGTCCCCTAGTCGCATGTCTACAAATAGAAATTAGGTGCGCGATGACCAAGCAAGGGCTAGACAACTTTAGCTTAAGATACCGCCAATTACTAACAGCCGCATAGCCTATCTCGATTGTTATAGTTCTCCGGGACGATAAGAAGTCTAAAGTTTGCAGTAAGATGGTTTAGGGGTGAGATAGCGCACCCGCTAGTTTGGCTAGTTCAGAGAGGGGAAGAAATGCTGGATTCTAATAGGAGCGTAATGAGTCCTCTCTTCAGCCCTATGGCAGGCAAAAGCATGCGTGAGAGCGGCGACACCGAAGACCCGCACTGTCTAGCGGAAGGCTTGGTGATCTCCACACTGGCAGACTGGGTATGGTAGGTAACAATATGTCGAATAGTCCGCGGCAAACATCGCAATGATGAGTAATAGGAACACACGGGCCACCGTACTTTTCTGTCTGCGTTGCATCTCGTGCGTCACTTAATTTATGACAGACCGCTACATTGCCTAGATGCCATTATAGTGGCCCGGCGTTGGAGCTCTTATCGCCGCTAAGTGCTGTTGGTGTAGCAGAGTAGCTAACTGCCTGACTGCTTGCGGGGATGTACCTGGGTAGCGTGAGCAAAAGATAGGAGTTGACGCCATCGCGGGTAAGTTCTTGCGATAACCATATCCCCAGATCAGTGTGTTCCCACCCCACCGAGTACCTGGTGATGGCTGCTATCGGCCATTCGATAGTCAATATTCGGGCTTTGAATTTCCTAGACCGATATCCCCTTGAAACTCCCCGAACGCATCAATGCGTACCTATGGGTGAACCGATGTGCCTGACGCTGACTTACATATGATAGGCAAGTAACGGCAATAATGTGCGGATGCCCATTTCAGCCCTATGGACAGCTAAGAGAAGAAGGAAGCACTGAGGTCAGCAGGTAGTGTACCTAGCAACCAGGGCGTATGGTTTGTAACTTGGGTAAAAGACGGGGGAACTACTAATCAGTAAGAATCGTGGTGTACGTAAGTACCTTATTGCCGTAACCCGTAACACCGTCACTCCGTAGTGGTGGTGTGATACTGAAAAGGACTGGGGTTCCTCTCAGACCTCAGACGGGATGAGGTCTTGGCGCGACCCAAGACCACAGGCACGGGTTCAGTCAGCGCCCATTCAGGTTCATCCCAGACTGCCGAAAAGAGAGTAAGAACCTTCCATGATTCCCACGATACAACATACATAGTATGTATTACCTAGCATATCTAGCATACCTGGCACCAACGGACATACCATGTGCCGTATCATGATATTTGTAAGTTGTTTATTTTAATTTGATACCCCTTCCTTGGATGAAATCGGATCGTTCGGGACCCGTCCAAGACCATCCGTGTATGTCCGCGGGATACGTCGAATTATTATTTTTTAAAGGGCAGTGAATTGGATGGTTTCAACCATCAGGCCGAGTGACTAACATCAGTCGTCTATCTCTTCTTGTCATATTTGCATCTCCGGTTGTCTGATGGTCAATGACTTGTTCAGCGGTCAGGGTAATAGAACTAGTAACCACACGCGTCTGTCGTGCATAGCTACTACGTAGGATAAGGCGTAATAGTAGGCGTGGTAATGTATAGTACCGTAGTATGGCATGGCATCATTAAGGCGTTAGGTTCTTTAGGGTCGTATTCTATCTTCGTTCTTCTGTAACGGGTAAGTAACGAGAGGAAGTACAGTACATGCGGAGTTCTGTCAAGGATATTTGATTTAAGATGCTATTATAATAGAAATTACCAGATTAGGTAAAAGGTCTAAATCTTATTGCGCCCTGCGACTTTCCTAAAACGGTCTATTTAGCCCACTTTAAACTAGCTGCCGCCTTACGAATCGCCCACTATCTACATTCCCACGTACCCACGTACCGTATAGCGGACACAACGCTGTGGTCCGCTGAGCGGAAGTAGGCCTTTTGAATTGAGTTAAACCCGTAATTGAGGGGGCTAGCTAGGGCCCTTCCAAGGTTGCCCGCGCTAAGAGCCCTAGAAGGTCTCCATACTATCCATGATTTATGAGCCGAGACTCCCTGGGTGGATTCCCTCAACTTTCATCGTACTATGTATAATCGTCTTCCAATCGCCAAATAGCTTAGCTACCTAGCTAATGAGTTAGCATGCCCTTCTAATTATTCAGGAATCCAATGAAATGCCCAATTTGCGCAAACCAGAGAATGGTACCTAGCTAGGACACACAGGGGTCACACATTATGTGAGCCTTTTAATTCTCTCACCATACTATATCCATGTCTCGTCGCGTGGCATGAATTATACTATGTACGTGCTTGCCCCCTTGAAGATTGTCCCCCCAAGAAGACCGTTTACGTGGGTCACCATCGCATCCGCTACGTACCTCATATCTTGGGGAAAGATGGGGGCCATTTGTTGTGATCCTATCAAAGCTCTGGCCATGGGGTGATTTCAAACAGGACTTTGTTAGTGATCGGCAAGAGGATTGCCAGGAATATGAAGTCCCTCTGTAGAGCTAGAAGAGGGGCCAAACAAGTAGAGAGCATGTTGCTTTGCCAGTTAGCTTTCGAGGAGGCAAATAGCGCACCATATCGCCGTATTTGGCCCTGGAAGTAACGTATATCGTTTCCAATAATTATATCCTATATACGAGACTATCACGGTACTGGCTTGATAGACTACATCTGGATATTTGTGGCTGGTGTCGGCATCTCTTGTTGCCGTATCTGGTGGTGCCATATCCGCCACTCAGTGATAACTCCCCCAAGCTCTGGGGGAGACGCGCGTTAAGGATTCCCTGAGACGCGGGTTCAGAGCGGGGGAGCAGACTTATCCCCGGAGATTTCGGGAGTCTAGACGACTTTTCACGCGAGCCAATGTCGATCCCGCAGGAGGTGCATGCGAAGGGTCACCGTATGCAGTACGTAGGGCTATCTAACATTTTTCCCTATTCGGCTAGGTTGTCTATCCTATGATATTCGAGCCTATGCATGCTAAGATTACCAACCAGTCGCATAAAGCTACTCTCTATCTGTTACCACGGCCCCGAGGATTCAGGGGGGTTTTGATCGCCTATTAAGATAAAGGGGGTCTCGGATCGGCGTCGAGATACAGAGCATTCTCCATAGTGAATCTAGAACGAAGTGAATTCCCCATAGTGAATCTAGAACGAAGAGCGGAGCAAGTATTAATCCCCAACGATATCAGTCAACACAATGCTAGCTTTCTTAGCCCGGATTGCGCTAGTCAGCAGACGAAACCCCCGGATTATTTTAACGTTTCAGTGTATGTGCAGGTAAAGTTCGGCGGATCTTACATGGAAGCTATGACTGAGATCCTTGGTAACGGTTGTTACCTGAACACGGCTTCTGATTCGTTCTTCAGCGAAAGACAGGACGCACCATGTATATGTACGTGCCGCCGCTGTAAAGTCCTCCACAGAGCGACGGTTCTTGGCGAGTGAGAACCTTAAAAGCCTTCCACGTTGGCTCAAGGGGGGGTTGAGCCCGAAGTAGTGGGTGGCTTATGTTGTGCCGGTGCCTGTGGAAGGGTAGTGTCAGCAACGCATGCGACTTGCCGACTCCATGGAACCCCAAGCTTCTCGCGTCAGCACCCAACGTCGAGACAGGTGAAGGGGCCCTATAAAGATCAGGGTTATCGTACCCATCGAGTATTGTAAAGTTAACCTTAGTGGTATGGAATATATGTTACGATTTTGATATTAGAACTGGCAGCCATACATTAACTACCTACCTAGGCAATTATCACCAGGAATAGGTCGATACACACTAGACCGGTTGAAATGACATTTCTTCGAGAGCAGGAAAGTCGGGAGAAGCGGGACGGTAGTGAAAATGCCGGCTAATCATACGTAGACGTTTATTAGCGTTATAACCATAACTGAAAACATATATATATTTTTGGTTATAGTGAAACTTAAATCATTCTGCCATTTATAAGATAGCTTAGTAAGGTTTATAAATAAAGGTTAAAAGATATTTAGTTATTTAATTAACGTTAATAATTTAATAAAATATAGTTTTTAAGTTTATTTTATTATTTTTTAACTTTATATTAAAAATTACTTATTAAGAATTTTATAATAATAAATATTTAAATTTAAAAAGTAAATAAGTTAACTTAAAAAAAAAGCCGTTAATAAATATATACGTAAAATAATTTTATATATTATAATAAAATAAATTAATATTATAAAATAATAATTATTTTAAAAATTAATATAAAAATATTATTTAAAATAATTATATAATATATATATATATTTATTATTTATACGTTTTAATTAAATAAAATTAAGAATATAATAAAGGAAAAGAATATAAATTTATTAGCGAAATAATTAAAACCGTATTTAAAAAAAACATAAATAATAAACTTAAAAATTTAAATATTAATAATTTTTATTATTATTAAAAAAATATATACGTTAAGAAATATTATAAAATTATAAAATTAATTAAAACTTTTTAAAAATGTTTTTATTAACTTTTCGAATTTATTCGGGTTATTTAATTAATTATATTTATTATAATTAATATATTATATATAAAATTAATTTATATAAATAACTTTTTTAAATAAAATAAATTAATAACGCATTTAATTATAAGTAAGTAATTTTTATTTTTAATATTTTATTTTTTAACGTAATAAATAATTTAATAATAATAAATTTATAAGGATAAAATATTCTTTTTTATAAAACTTTATTAATAAAAGGGTAAAAATTTTTTAAAAAAAATTTAATATTAATAAAAGTTAAAGTTAATCGTTTATAAATATTATTATATTTACGCTTTTTTTATTAATTAAATAAATAAATAAGTTATTTTATTTTTTAATAATAATAAATAAGCGAAAGCGAAATTATTTTAGTAAAGTTAAAATTATTAAACTAAGTAAATATTTAAAAAAGGTATTAAAAATTTTAAAAGAAATAAAATTAATAATTAATTAAAAGTTAAAAAGTAGCTTAATAATAATTAACATTAAAAATAAATACCTTATAAAGTATGTGCGAATTAAACAAAAATCCTTTAAAGATTGCCTTTTTTATATATATATCTTATACTTCCTTATTAATTAATAATTGGGGGCTAAACGGAATTCTAAAAAGCCTAATCTCTTTCTTACTTTATCGCTTCACGTAAAGATACTTGTCGTGGTTCTTTTGGCACGTACAGATCCGATCGCTTGGCGTCTTACCCAGGTGCGTTCCGAATGTCTAAGCCTCCCTTCCATGCATTTTTCTCGAAGGACTGCGAGATCCACTCTTAAACGCCAGCCACGCATTCGGTTTATTTGTGAGAGGACGTAAGATGTCTCGTTGGTTGGAAAATTCTTAGAAAAGCTTCGAGGGCGTAGCAGATCCCTTATAATTCCAATATAGTACGGCCAAATTGAGCCGCAATGAAAAGCCTACTACGTAGATAAGTTTCAGCTTGGCATCGCTCTTCTCCGGAAGTTGAGACGTCCTATCTGCGGCGTTTGGATCGCAATTCGCGGTTGAGTGACCCGCTGATGTCTACACAGCCCGCCAAAACGGATCAGAGTAGCGGTGGTGGTGACGATGATGATGACGACTATTTCGGAAAGTCGGGCATGGAATTTCAAATGTTCCCATGGTACTGTCAAAAGATGCTTATCATTTCTGGGACTAGCAAAAACAGGCGCCATAATGGATACCAAAAATGTCAAACATAAAATAGAATTTGAGTTTTATTCAGCTCTGCCTCCGTATGTTTAATTCAGTTACGTAGATGACAAGGCTTGTAAAGTGAAGGGCGACTGATTAGCCCCGAGTTTAGACTTGTTCCAACTAAATTCTGCCCTGCGAGTGGTCAGTGTACGCCATAAGGTTCCTCGTCCCATATCCATGGACTAATTCGAAGGACTACGGGTAATGGCATCCGCCTAACGCAACAGGAACTCTAAAAATGCATGCTAAAGTGCGACATGATCCAGAATAGACCCTGTTTAGCATAGCTGTTTCTAAGCTTAAAAGAGAAATCGATTATTAGTTTCGATGTATAATAGAGTAATAAACAATGAAAGGTAGATATATAGATAGTTGACCTACCTGTTAAGGATGGATTCAATGTTGGTGTTGGGTCTTATTTTTTACTTCATTGAGTTAGTTCCATGTGGCCGTGTTCGCCGTACTGCCTCGACCAAAAGTCCAAGATTTCCCCACAGCGGTTAGACTCGTAAAAAAAGAACCCGTCGTTTAGCGGTCGTTTTAGTGGAATAGGCTAATCGACTATTACCAGCCAGCCCTACGAAGGGGGGAAGGGGAACCATAGTGGATTTACAGGGGAAGCCTGGAGGGGAAACAGCCCTCGCTGCTTTTAAAATTCCTTAATATTCAACCTTTAGCAAGTACCGTTGTACCTGCCCAGGTGGATAGCGAAATTCGGGCAAATTTGTCAAAGTCCGCCCAGACCGCAGCTAACTGGAGTGGTAGTGAACTGGTTGGTAAAGTGGTAAGCCTTCCAGTAGCGCAGCGGAATTGGACCCCTGTCTTACAGCTCTTGTCTGGTAGGTACAGTACTTTTCTTGCACTTCGTATGCCACACCCCTCCTTCTTAAACAATACCCTTGTCCCAAATGTCCTTCCGCACGAAGTTCTGTACCAAAGTACCATTGTTACCGTATCACAGCCCATGATCGGCCGCTACCTCTTACCCTACCTTTACCCTACCGTTCACTAGCTCTACCTTTCAGAACTGAGGCGTGGTTCTCGCTCCTCACCCCTCGCACTGGCCCCAGAACACAATATACACCCCCCTCCTTCAACTTCTTCACCCCATCACCCCAAACGAGGTTGCAGCGAAAGAGCGGACTTGCAATCAGGTGCAGACAGGGACACTTCGCATTCCTTTGCCTGTCGAAGCTGTGCACCCATGGCCGCAGAAATGTACGTATCTACGTATCTACGTACCCCGGCCAGTCCTCGAGGATTGGGGGCTCTTCCATCGAGAACGCGGCTTCGATGGCTGAAAGAAGCTCATGTATATATTTGATTCATTCCTCCCCGTTTCCTATCCGGAGTGTCCCACCAAGTCTCGGCTCGACAAGTGTTTATACTACAAAGTCAATATAATCACTACCATCCGCCACCGTCTTATATCTGACCATCAACTTCTGACATCTTAAACAAGAGTCGACCCGGACAAGCAAAGACCAAGCAATGTACGCCATGCCTCAACACCAGTACGCATACCCAACTGCTCCGGCACCGAGACAGTACTCGGCCCATGGAACCAGCAGTGCTTTCTCCAGTTCGGCCAACCCTGATGAGGATTGGACCAAGATCTCGGACCTTGCCGAGCGCCGGAGGATACAGAACCGAATTGCTCAGCGAAACTACCGTATGTTGCGCCTAGCTTCATATGTCTCCCATTGACAGAGTATGCTAACAGTTTCTTCAGGCAAGAAGCTTAAGAGACGTCTGGAAGACCTCGAGAGACGTGCTGGGACTTCAGACGACGCGTCTTCTCCCACCGGAAGTGACAAGCAGTCCCAGCCTAGCGCCCGGACTACCAAGAAGACAAGCTCGTCCAAGTCGCAAAAGTCGGCAGCTCCCCAGAAGCCCCAACCGCCCCAGTACACCCCGCCAATGAACCATGACGACGAGATATTGTTTGGTCACACATACGACGACAGGGAACGGTCTCACAGCCCTTCATTCATCGGTTACTCGGCGTATCCGCCGCCGGATGAGATGATTCTACCTCCGTACAACTCGGCGCAACCCTACCACCATCCGATAACCACTGGTGAAGGTTATCCTAGCTACATGGCCTCCTCTGTTCCCTGCACTCTACCCCCCATGACACATTTCAACGATGCTATCAAGAGGGAATCGTATCCGGAGGAACCAATCTCTTCCTACATGAACTACGGCTTCGTACCTGGGATGGATGTCCACGCCTCAAATTCCTACGACCACTCCAACCCTCATGTGAGTCATGTACGCGCTTACTCCCGCCGAGAACCACGTAGCTGATCGGTGTTGCTAGACTCCACCGCTTTCGCACTCGTACGATCACTCGGCGAACTGCTCAGAGTCCGGCTATGACTACCCCACAACGCCGCTCTCAATGCCCGGGTCTCCCGGACTCGCGCAACAACGGTCATAGTCGCTGTACACACAAAACACAATAGAAGGGGAAAACGCATGGGAATGAGGAGCATGGGATCACGTATGGACGGGTTATATTTTACCTCGGGAATGATAGGACGAGATACCTTTGCAACACGGGACGAAGGGCTCGTCTTTTGGTGCATATATGGTTAGGGATATCTGGGATAGCGTGGTGTTGTTTTTTATTCACGGAAATCTTTTTTCGAATAACCTTAGAAGCTGCATACAAAGAAGGCTCTCCCGGGCTGAGTTCGTCGTTTTGTGGATACGATGGAGATTGACAGGAGCATGTCATTTTAGGAATTGAATATATATTCCCGCAACTTCCGCTTCTGCCGCATCTGTGGAGTGTTCGATGTCTTCCATCACATGGTTCTAGGGCTCTGTGCCGCAGTAGAGCGTCTCAAGTGCCTGTCGCGATTACAAATACTGGTAGACACTCTAAGCAGTGGACTTTTGATCTATCCCCCCTTTCCTACTTTACGCATGAGTCCGAATCCCTTGCAAAGACATTTTCGACATTGTTACCAGCTGGGACCGAGCAGTGGTTAAGAAACAATGGAGCAACAATGCAGCTGGGATATACATAGTACTCGACGAGGAGCCTCGCTGAGGTAATGCCAAGGCTCGAGGCCCACAATGATAGTAACTCGATCACACGTAGGGATGCATCCAATATCAGGCCAAAATGAGGGACGATCAGCAAATAGGAATCAGCCCAACAGCGTCATCATAACGGTGATAGACTATAAGGGACCCTGGATCAAGTCAATTAGCGTTGGAGATAACATTTAGCGCTAAGCAAGATCCATCAGACAAGCTTGAAGGTGGATCTGCCCAGCCAAAAGAATCCTATCTCAAGGACGCTTGGCCCCCATAAGGAAAGTCGGCTATAAAATGAGGCACAATTCAAGCGCTAGGCTCCCACATAAATGATGTTCACGAGCTTATGGGGCAGGCCGTGCTATTCTGCTGTTGCACCCACCATGCCCACTATACCCAGGCCCATGCGCCGCCCCAGAATTGCTCCGGAATCAGTCCTAGTCCGTGGTGAAGGATGAAACGCACACTCCATGCTCACGGAAGGATCTCTCAAGTTCGCAATGACTACTTAGTATTGGTTCATGCGGCGTCCTCGGCCGACTTTGCTCGCTCCCGGGCTCGGCCTCGGCAGTTTGAAGTAAGTCGTCGTGCCATTAGACTTCAGTGACATCTGATTTTGTGAGTCTACATAAAAAATAATAATAAATCCGCCCTTTCGTCCACCATATAGTTTGTTTGTCCATTGAGCGCCTGATCTTCTCATCTCTATGTGGAACAAGGGGGATCCGAGACACGTCGGATGGCGGCAATTAGGTAAACTGAGAGAAGAGATACAACCGTCAAAAAAAAAAGTGCATTCATAGATGTGGTGGCACAAATAATGAAGCGGAAGCCGGTATGATTGAATTGATTCAAAGCCCCCGAAAGCCTCCGGCTTGGACAGTAGTAGAGTATAGAGTATTGAAGACTTCAGATGATCTAGTGTGGCACATATTGAATTCAAGCCACAGGTACGTGCCTCTTTTGGTCCACTTTAGAAGCTATAGCAGTTGCTTGTGGCGCATAGTCATTTGGTTGGCTGGTTTGGCTGGTTGGGATAGTTAGCTATTACGTCGGTAGTTAGTTTAGTTGGCTACTCCGCCATTCAAAAAAAAAACTTCCCAAGGACATGGACGCATGACGAAACGAGCTACAGAACACTCACCTTACTATATCGGTACCACCGAGCAGATTGAACCACAACTAAACTCCAACTAAACCATGTAGCGCATACCGAAAACAAGACTTGATCTGATCTTCTTTCAATACCAACGCTACCCGGATGCAGGCTAGGTGGGTTCCGGTAGTTGGGCACTGACCTCTAGCATGTCTACGAGCCTCAACGAAATGATGCGTAGCCATCCTGGCTTTCCATCTCGAAGCGAGCTCGCTACCGACATCTACGACTTCCATGGTTGACGTTCCCGGTATCTATCGCCAATAGCCGCCTACGGTTCGATCACGAAGCTACACCCTTGCCTCGTATCCGACCTCATAGGGTTGCTAATCGCCGCCGTTTCACACTAAAACAAGTTTGCCCCCGAGTCTAGACGTGTCGATTTGCGGGGTTTGAACATTCTTGATACATCATGCCCTTGGGTGAACCCAATTTCTACCTCTTCGGCGGACTTAAGTAAGTTTTCTACGTCTAGAATCCAGAGTGCTGCGTTCTGTATGCTAATACCCAAGTAATAAGGCCATGGCAGGAGCACGCTTGGAGCGCCTCGGACGACCGCGTGAGGGGTGGAAAAAGCCGGAGCTACTTAGTCTGTTCCCCTGACTCGAGTGTAGCATCGTTCCGTGGAACGCTTGATATCACAGCCCTCGGGAAGGCGGGGTTCGCATCCCAGCGGACGGTCGATCCACAGTCCTGGGACCTCTTCGATTACCAAGGCCTTCGACTCGGCGTCGACCACAGCGACGGGAAGAAGTACACACTCGTACTTAAGGATGACACTCCTCCCAAACGTTCAGACGGTAGGGACGAAAGCACCGTTAGTTGGGAGTACGACTTCGTACCAACCGAGGGCGAAGTAAGTGTTGCCTGGGACGACTTCAAGCCCACGTATCGGGGTACACCGAAAGACGATGCCGCACCTATACGTTTGGATCACATCAAAAGAATTGGTATTATGATGCGAAGGTTTGTGGAACAGCCGCGAGGCAACCCCTATGTTTCGTGTTGCTGAACTTCAATAGTCATTTTGGCGAACAAGAAGGTCCTTTTAGGCTCGACCTTAGCTATATTGCAGCTATTCCAGCCGAAAAGAAACCAGAAGAATAACAACCAATTATCTTTCCGGATTCATTTTTTATGCTAGCATAGCGAGGAATCAAAAAGTGAAGCTCATCGGTAGCTCTGTTGATTTTATAGCATCTAATGAGGATCTATATGATTTTATGAAACTACATAGCAGCATCATATCGGAGCTTAAGGGGGCTAAGGGGGAAAGTAGAAACATATGCATATTAGCCTCAAGTTTTTTTACTGGTGTCAGAAAGCGAGCAAAGATACATCGAATTAAAAAAATATATTCTCTTCGTTATTTCTTACTTGCCGACGTTAGTTTGCCAGTCAAAGATGGATGTACTTAGCGTGCCAACCACGAGAGCTATGCTATTCTATCCACAGCCATTAGAAAGAAAATAAAACAGGTTCACATTCTGCCTTTCATAAGGCCTACCATATCGAAATGCTCTGGTCTCAGGACCGTGTTTAAATCCATTTCAAATCCGGCTAAAAGGGTGTCCCTTTCCAAGGTCGTACCGCATTGGCTACCATCATACCATTAACTGTCGTGTTCTTTGAGCCTCAGGAGGCCGAGCCCAATAGCGCAATTTCTGAATGGATGGAAACAAGCTCTGCCTAGGTAACCGCATATTGACGGCATTGCCGAAGAATCACGATAAGTAGTTTTCTGAGCCACTTCAGCGGTCAAGATGGTATGACTATTAAAATATCGCCTTACAGACCTATTTAGAAATGTTTGTCAGCGGCCTTGCAATCTTTTACCTGAGTCACGCCGGTTTGTGTTAGTTACCTATCTAGCTGCACGTTTCACTACAGGTTTTTTGGCCCCCAAGCCACTTTGCCTGATAACAGTATTTATGAAAGCTTTTAGTCGCCTCGTGTAGGACTACGAATACACTTCCCAGAGGCAAATCGAGTCATACTCAACACTGTGGTTAGCCTTTTTGCCTCTCGACGAGAAACGCTTCCTACTCTTGGTCCTGCAAGTGTCTGTCCAGAACGCTCGCTGCTCCGGATCTATTAGAAATCGCAGAAATGGTGTGTACGCCCCAACGCCCGGGGCGTTGGAATATGCCCCTATCAGTGCTGCCGTGACACTGCATAGACGAGCTGACGACTTGCGTCTCGAGAACCGTCATATGACCTTGGAGAACTTTAACCAACATATAATTCTTCTAATTCCCGTTGGTACTGTTTCAAGTTGCCTCATGGGGTTGGAGTTTCTCAATTCCACCTCCCCTCCCCCCTCCTTAACATCGCGTTATAATGGGGCGTCTATTAATGCCTATTCAATGTACACTTGCTGAACTATGCAGAAAATACCCTTACCGTCAGCCCTATCCGGCTCCTCCTGACTATTTAGGCAGGGAGCTATTCGCCGATCATGCCTAGTCCACATGGATTGCGACATATATACATATGCATGCATCGGCAGCACGCAGCCAAGTGTTCTGGCCCGTGTTGAGACCGCCGTTAAGGCCACATGCAGGAAAGTAGCTGTTTTATGGACCATTCTAGCGGGCGTTGGGAAGCTAGTCTCCCAGGATAGGAGTGTGTGTGAACCCTTGGTAGGGGAAAGGCGGTTCGAATAAGCCGAGCCACTTTAGCTAGCGTGGTTCGTTGTTGGTATCGGTACCCTCGGTCCTGGAGCACTAGGACTTTAGCTTTCCCATCCTCCTATCCCGGTCGAGACGTACATGGCTATCTGCTAGCAGACAGCTGATGAATGTGAGTGCCTCTACTGGCTTGTTACAGTGTTCTTGGAGAGGTTACCATGCGTGTCTTGGACCCTCCCGCTTATGCCGGCTGCAATGTCTATATACGGGGCGCGCATATCCATCCACACACATTTTGTCTCCCAACCATGGACTTATATGGTGTTTGTAGGATCTCCAGTTGGAAGCTCCCAACCCTCTTACTCTGGGTGACGATCCCCTCGGGTCTTTTTACCTGGGAAACCGCTCGGTCAGCTCGGTGTGTGTGGGGGTAAGCTTCCATTGCGGCCGCTTATACAGAGCACATGCCCTCCTAGATAAGATAGATCAGTTTTCGGCTTAACCCCTATGATACATAATGAGTGCTGAGTAAGACTATGGGAGTCCCCGCCGCAGATAGGGCCGCCAGGCACGACATTTCCCCATGCGTTTACGTACTTATGTATGTAAGCTCGCGTGTCCAGATGGGTGGGTTCGTGGGGGGTGGACCGTTAGATCTAACTCGACACCTTGCCTTGACTTACCTAAGCTGAAGAAGAATTATCTGGCTACTCCATGTGCTTACTGTCATTGTAAGATAGCTAACCTTTCCCAACACGCGAGATAGAGAAGGGCTCTATTAGGTAAACTAAGGCGCCCATATTTTGTCGTATATCAACATAGCATCACAGGTACAAGAAGCACCTCATGCGACATGAGCCCATGGGTATGCGTCGGGACCCCATCCCGATTTCCGGCCTGCCTTCCCGCATCGGCTTGCAACCGGCTCAGAAAGCCGAATTACGCTCTCCGAACCCCCGGGATCACCCGGAAGCACCGGCATGTTAGAGGTTACAGGCGCGGCTGCGTTGACGTGCAGCAAGCAAGTCATTAGCTGTCAAGACAGGTCACCTGAGCGACTAGGTATAGTGAAGGTTTTGAAACCGGGCTGCTACCTTCGTTCACGATGTGCCATCAGGATACCGTACTTACTATGTCAACCAAGAAGAGGAAAGAAAGGTAGCGCCCTTAGGCATTCTGCCAATAATGAGGCGGACACATATCCATACGGATGGCCATCCATGGAATTCGTATTGGGGGGAGTCATTCTGATAGGGAACTGGTCTCCGGAAAGTTCTCGTGGCATCCGTGGATGCTTCTTTAAGGATATTGGCCTGGACTGGCCCTCAAGGGTGATGGCCTCTCAGGCGGCCTAGCTCTAGAGCTACTATTGCAAGGCAAGGTATTGGAAAGGAGATTTACCCGTACCCCTGTGTATGGCAATGAAGTCTTCCTTGTGATTTCTGACGGTGGAATCAGAGAGTCGACCCCAGAAGGCAAGCTCGGAGCATGCTTGTATACGAGAAAAGGAGGAAGATAATAGGATGTAACAAGGGACCCAATGGCAACTATAGCCGTTCTGGTATTTTATTTTTCTTCGTCTCATGATGGCGTGTCTTGACTTTGAGCCTGTGATAGGAGTACCCAGGATAGGAATACGCAGGCTACTGCTTAGCAGTGTATTATTCCTTGTGGACTATTAGACGTTTATTTGGTTGGCACACAACACAGGTGAATATTCCCCCAACTTTATATCTACCTCCTAGTAGTACGGATGAGTAGGACGGCATAGTTGATCGAAGTAGTGTGCTCTGGTTAGATTTCTAGTAAATCAACATTGAAAGATGTCGGAAGCTCAGCTCCTCCATTGTCAATAACTCGAACAATCCAAAGTATAAACGCGAAGCTTTGCGTTGATTTAAACTTCTTCCTACATGGTTTCCTACATGGTTTCCTACATGGTTTCCTACATGGTTTCCTACATGGTTTCCTACATGGTGTGGCCCGCTCTATAGACTTTAACAAGGCGTCGAGGCAACTAGTTAGATGGAGTTGACGGCGGCCAGGGGCGCCATCATAATTTAATACTTTCCTACGGGCTGTTTGAGTAGACGAACTTAGTCGAAGACCCAGGATGTAATTCCCATTAGAACACTTGAGGTGACGCGTCGTAGTGAACAATGCGGACACAAGCTCCTTTTCGTTGAATTTCGAAACGTACCCTGACGATGTTCATACTTCTCGTTTCATTCTCATTTTCACAAGACGCACATGAGAACAAGACCCCAGAGTTGAGGCTAATATACGCGATAACTTCTTGTCTTGATCTGGATCCTCGTAGGTTTTAGACTGTAGATGGAGTTCAATACATTGAGCTGTAGAGAATGTGACATACGCAATACAGCCAAAAGCAGTCGCTTCAATTATATACTATTTTTTAAAGGTGCTGCGCCGCTGAGATGACGCGCAAGATGCACAAGTAAAGCCCCTGGAAGTTCTTCCCGATCCTTCTCTATCATCTCCGAAAAGCGCCGGATATTTGCCCCCAGTATCTTGCCCATCTACCATCAAGGACCTCAAGTACATTCCCGCTTTTCCTAGAACGCCCTTGAGATTTTGAGGCCGGATCATGTGCCGGGTCCCTCATGTATATATTGTACCGATCCCGCACATGATGATAGGATGGTTGAATGACATATATGTAGCAAAGTGGTAGTGAGTGAAGCAGGTGAGCGAGCGACAAGAAGGTAAGCTACATGTAATTAGTGATCATCAATATCGTCAATACATGACACCCGCTACTCAAATCGCGGGGATGCTAACCCTGCATACCTAGGATTTAGGTTACGAGGGGATGCGTAATGTCCCTGGGACAAATAAATAGATCTTCACATCGCTAGGCTGCCCCTGAGACTAGCTTCATTAAATAGATATGAGTAGACACATCGAGCCATAAGCCTATGCCGCGTCTGTAGTGATAGCAGAAACCTCCTGCGTAGTTGCGCTCTCCGAATCTGTCAGAGTTTCACGCTCTTTCTCGTTTTCGCTCACTATAATACGGCAAATTAGCTGCCGTGGATTTCAGGATCCTCAAGTAATATAAACTTGACGCTATTACGCAGACCGGATCCCGCTAGGAAGTTCTGCGAAGTGAAGAGATTTCACCTCATGTAGTGGGTGGTTAGGTACTGGCCGTAAGAGAGGATGACTCACTACTGCCATAGCCAGTGTCGGTGTCAAGACCCATTCCTACCACACCACGAGTCACTGCTAAACACCGCTCAACCATTTGATGTCTGACTTCTGGCTCAAGTCCGCAGTCCTCTCTTCCAGTCCAGATTCGTAATGTGCCGGAGAGGCGCTCAAGCGTATCGGCGCATGCTTCGGCAGCAAATTCATGGCTGGATAGTCGGTCCATCAACTTGAAGGTAGCAGTGTATCCTAACAATCCCATATCGCTGATGGGGTGGATCTGGTCAATCACGCCGTAGATATCAACTGGCTCTTCGGGCGGGGAGAATTTCTGAAGGTGTGCAATTGCCATGGCACAGAGGAGAGAAGTACGCATTTCGGTGGTTAGGAGAAGTGAAGGTGGAAGCACCTTGATAGGAGTAGATGGCGGTGATGGCGTTCGACTCAAGGGGCTCCCGTTCGATGAGAGGACCGGCGTCACAGGTCCAATGGCCTGCAATGCAGCCATTATATTCATACTCCGTTTTTCCTCGAAAAGGAGAGCGCGTGCAACCAGGGCACGGTTTTGGGCAATGGACCCAATCGGTGCGGTTCTGATTGCTAGGGATACGTCGCTCTCGACCTTTAGGATTGTCTTTGCGTCGTCCTCTGAGACTAAAAGGCTATTCGTAAGGGCACCGTGTAGAGTTATATTTGACCACCATGCCGCAACAGCGTCCATCGGCGAACGGATTGCTGGGTCATCCACCACAGTGTCCATACCATCTGTGACTCCAATGGCGTTGTACTCAGTTGGGCGGTTCCAAGCAAGGTTATGTGCTCTTTGAACGATGCTTTGGTTCAAGACCACATCACAATCTTGCTCAAGTAGGGCAGCTAGATGGTCGGGCAGTTCGTCGTCGGATTGTTCTTGGCCATTGCGGCGCAGCTGTGTCAGTAGTTTGTGCAGTTGCTTTGCTTCATTCCATTTTGATCTAGCGAGTTTCGATGCAAATGTGTTGAAGATGCCGAGCTGAATCCCTGAGAGGCCAACCTCCCACAGGAGAACACGAATATGAAGTGCTTTAAGCATCAGTCGTAGCGGAGTTGTGGGGAGAGTCCCCGATGCGAGAAGAGTTAACGTAAGTCGGCTCTTGCTAATTTCGACATCTCCCCCAGCAAGTTGAGCGTCTAGAGCAATTGCCCATGCCTTAACACGGGCGAGTTCCTGCTCCTCGGTAAGACCTGTCAGCATCTGGTACCCATGGATTCCAATAAGATTCCTTAGGCTTAGCTTCAGCGTCTTGAGACCAAGTGCAGCAGCCTCGAGGAAGAAGTTGTGGCCAGGAACCCAGACTGTTTGAATAGCTGTGAGCCACGCTTGACGGCGCACGTGAATGGGTGACGCCAAAGACGGAACTGCCTTCAATGAGGCCTGTTGTCGTTGTTTAGAGCTCTCAGCACTTGGTGTCTTGGGTTCCATAAGTGAGGGAATTATAGCCCACCAGATGCTACATAGTAACAATACGATCTTAATCGAGTATATTACTTGTGCACCATGGATATGATACCCCATGAGGTCGATACTTAAAGAGGACGTGAGTAATCTGAGAAGTTGTATGGGTAGAGCGAAAAGACCGCGACCCTCGGGGGTCTCGTTACTCTGCTCATTCTCCCGAACAGCTTCTAGAAGCATCAACCCAGCAAGAGAGCCAACCATCAACTTCCCGAAGTAGGGGCCAGCATTCTGCCAACCTCTTGCTTGCATATGGTGTTGCTGCTGCTGGATTTGTTGTTGACGTATTAAGGCAGGGTTACCTCTAAATGGCTGTTGTGGTACTGAATACGGCTGGCCTGATGCTATCTGAGCGGCGATAATGCGTTTCATATCATCGGGAACTTGGATCATTCCCTGTGGGTCGGCCCGAGCTTGTGTACCCATAGCCGAGTTTGCGTATCCGTTGGGCTCATGCGAGTATTGTATGGGCGTGGACGGTGTTCCTTGCTGCTGTAGAGGGCTGACTGCACCGTTCATCGCACCGGCCATGAAGAGCTTCTCGAAGGCGGCTATTCGCTGCTGCATGGCGGAATTTTCATCAACAAGTCGCATGTTCCTCTTCTCTAGGTGCCGAATATACTCGGTCGCTTTGCTAAGGACCTACTTAGGAATTAGTTACGGTGCCCACCATATAGAATACAAGATAGACGCACGGTTGCCTTGTTGAGCTTGTGCGCAGGCGTTAAGCCGTGTAACTCTTCTCTGTCTTCCGTGGTGTCCTCTCCCCTCGCACTCTTCGACATAATACGTAGACTTGGCACACTATCTCGCAAAGCTGCTATCTTATCGTTGAGATTAGTACGGTATCGCTTTTCAATCATATTGTGCGCCGTCTTCTTCACCGGTTGGTGACTATCGAGATCATCGTCATCGTCGTCGTCAACCTCAACTGATGACTTTCGCTTGCGACTATTTGACTTGGACGATAGGCTTTGATCCTCAGGCGACGATATAGAAGAGGACTTGTACACGGGACCGGCTGAATCGGGACTTGCTTCGCTCTTGGGGGAACGGTAATGCAGTTGGGCAGGCATGGCAATACTCTGCAGTTTTTGTCGCTGCTCCTCGGTAAGGCTTCTCGGGCCTGCGCCGTTAGGTCGGACCTGAAGCGTCGTCGTTCCTATTGGAGCTGTCGTCGGGAGCGGGTTCGGCAGACCGTCGGCCATGGAGGAGGGGACCACGGCAGCGGATTGCTGCGGCGCCGGCGGCTGGGATTGCGTCGGGAGGCCATCATTCACTTCGGACTGCTGAGCTAGGTTCCAGTCATCTTGGTAAAATGTATTAGTGTCGTATGTGTCGTAGGGAGGAGTGTCTTGAAATGTCCAATTAGGATCGCTGTAGAATTGTTGGTTGGCGGTGTTGGAGTCGGTCAACGTTGCGTCCCCGTTACTCGGGTCGTTATCTTGGTAATACGGGCCGTTTCCATCAAGACCAAAGAGGTCGGAAGGCTCTTGCTGATCGGTCATGGTGGCACTGGTGCTGGTACGATCATGAGATGCAAGTATGGTTCGACATCAGCAGGCACCACAGCAAGTCCTTCAGCCGCTCAGGTCTAGGTCAAGACAAGCGAAAGGAGGGGGATTTGCATAAGGCGGGAACGGACCAGGGGGGAATCGTCGCTGATGACCTGATCGTACGGCCTGGAGTAGTATAGTGCAAGAATAGTATCTATGGATGAATAGAAAATGGTTGGTTGGTTGGGGGCGGTGGGCTCACGCAATCGACCTCGATGATATATAAAAGTCTGGATGGGGAAGGCGATAGATAGGTATAGATATTTGGGGGTTTGTAAGTTTAGAATGATTTCGCGACAACTGTGTGTTGTTCAGGGTTGAAACAGGAACGAGCAGAATGGAAAAGAATTGACGAAAAGCTTGCTATGTGACGCCAAGACCCCCGTTAAAAAAACACGGCGAGAGGGGACGTCCTGCTAGATTGGTATGGATGTTTTTGGTACGAGGTATGTAACTAGGAAGAAGAAGAGGTAGTGAGGTAGACGTCAATTTGCTACACCCAATACCCTCGTCGCCTGCTCTACCGCCGTACCCCTTCTTCGAAATTCAAATGAAGAAGGGAGAGACAACTGGCCGTGTTGGTGGGCACCACTGGGCCAGCTTGTCGCACGCACAGAGAGAGATTAGAGATTTGCTTTTCCGAGATCTTGAGATCCGATAGGCGGGAGTATCAACGAGGCGCGAGAAAATCCAATTGAGAGTGTGAAAACGGGGGCAATTTCTCGCTGGAGGCTTGAGAGAATCATACGATGGGAAGGATGTACAGAAAGGATGTACAGAATACCTACTTGGATGGGCTTTTTGAGGATGGGCTTGGGATGGAACAGGATGCAACTGGATGCACACTGGCAGCACTGGATGGATAGAATCGATCGGGCTCAATCGAAGAGCGCTCGGGCCACAATGCGGGTCTTTCCTGGTCCTTCCTGGTCTTTCCTCCTACGAATGAATGATCGTCGGCCTAAGCCGCTCTAGGCGCTTCCATTGGTGGAGAGCTGAGACCCACGTGTCACTAGCCACGATAAGTCATTAATTCCCAAGCCACTCCAGCCCACTCTAGCCCACTCTTGGTTAGGGGATATTCCGGGTAACGAACGGATTACGTCCGTACCTTCAATCTTAGCCGGAAGACAGGTACAAATGTACAAGACGGTAACACATCGACTCCATCTCGTCAGTTTACACGGGTGGCTGCTTCGTAGTGCTATATCGATATTGATTACATCCATGCATTGATTAATAGTCCGTATGTCTGGTACAACTGCAAATCAGGTTCCCGCCGAGTCCCTACCAAGTTGGCCTCTTTTCAGGTTCTCTACTTAAAATCAATAACGGATTCAAATTCGTCGCTAGAAAAAACTCGTCATAAATAGTGGACGCCTTGCATTCGTAATGGTCATTCCAGGTTTGGTAATCTACCCGAGGTTCTCCTTTGACCAATCACAACAAGAATCAGTCAATTAAACGAGAGCGTTCGGGTCAGATAGAAACAACCGCTCCTCCGCTATGCCGTCGAGCTAATGTATCGTGCTCCTAATTACCGTACAATAGTAATAATCACATGCAGGGGTTCGTTCTAGTACGGAAAAGCGAAACGGATAGCCCGCGTTCATCGCTGAGCTGCTATGATGAGGCGAACGGCGGTAGGGACATAGAAGAAATAGACAATGGTTGAAATGCACAACTTAGACTTCCAACAACATAAATTAACTCCGCTAAGAGCCTCGAAAAGTGGTATATATAGAATTATAAACAAGTAAAAAGCTTCAGGTTAGAAGGCCAAAACACCCAAATACCTCTACGTCATTCATCAGATTTTGAAACGCAGGAACCCGTTTAAGACGCCAGGATATAATAAAAAACCCTGACCGAAATGTGCCCATCGAGACCTTTCATCATAAACCCATAAAACCCCATCGAGGGAAATAGACGTCTACCACATTTCATCACTACTCTTCACCATCTCCATGGTTGGAGTCTTAGGCTGCAATTGCTTCATCCTCTTTCGATCCGCCTTGGTCACCAACGACGGTGTAATGGGGACCACTGGGGAGAACGGTTGGTACGGAGAGTAAGGTACCGGTGCGCCAGTCCAGGGTGTCCTAAGTCCTGAGGGCGACAGAGGAGTCGTTCTTTCGAATGTCGTTTGCTTGGTCGTTTGTGCGGAAGGCGAGCTGAGGGCAGGCTCATAAGCCCGTAGTGGGAGAGTACCGCCAGTTCGAACCGCCGATGGCGCGTTTGGTCGCGAAAAAGACTGCTCCCGGGGTGAAGCCGGGAATGTGGCCCCAGGCTTCGGGGACGCCGGCAGGGAAGGGAAACGGTTAACACCGGGCTTAGGCGACGAAGGCAGACCGACAAGGGGCGCTGTGGATCGTTCCGAAACGGCTGAGACGGGGTCAGGGTCTGTGTACTGAGAATTGGTACGCATATGCCCGAGTCGCTCGTCAATGCTCTGCGTGCTCTCCGGTGAGATATCCGGTGGAGTAATGGGAGCTATTTGCTGCCTGCTTGCCCGCGGATATGGGACCTGATCTGTTGGGATCGGTGGCGGAGATGCTGGAGCGTAATGGCGAGGAGGAATCGCGCTCATTTCCTCCTCCTCGTGGCGCGGGAAGGTACCTGACATCGGAGTCATGATGGGCGACGAGATGCTAATGCCTTTGACATTCTTCTTCCGGGGAGATTTGAAAGCAGATAAGATAGAAGATGCACGAGATTGGGGTTTGTCCGCCCCAGGCGCAAGGTCAAGACTCGCGGGCTTGTTTTTGCCCCTCTTCAATATGCCTTGCTTCGGAGGTTGTTGCTGTTGGGATGGTAGCGGCGCGGGTGGTTGATCCAAGGTAACACCTGCCTCCTTGGCCGCCTCCTGCTCCATCACAAGCTTATACATCTCTTCCAGCTGCTGTTGCGCCATTTCGCGATCTGCTGCAACGACTCGCGGGTCGACCAAGGGATTAACGCCAAGAGTGCTCGTAGAATGGAGCGATGGGACGATGTAAGGACTTGTTGGACCTGTTGTTGGTGTTGGTGGTGTTGGGTACGAGAAGTTCTTGATAGGCGATTTAGGCGGATCAAGACCGTACTGAGGATTTTGTTGGCCGCCAGCTAATAAGGGCGGCGGGAAAGCGAACTGATACGGGAACTGGCCGTCTTGGTCTTCCTCTCCTGCTGTGAGATGCTCGCGGCGTTTCTTTGCCAAGATAAGAAGGACGGCAGCAACTACAACGAGCGAAAGAGCATACGATCCGACTATACCACCAATCTGCGCAGGAAGGAAAGCAGTATTCCGAAGAGCTCCAGCCGAAAGTGGAGGACCGTCTTCAGGCGCCGGCGCTGGGTCAAAGTAGTTGCTATGGAGATCTTGTATCACACTGGCAGAACAAAAAGGAGTGAATGTTGAGAAGAGTAAAAGTAGCACAAACTGAAGTGAGGAAGGCTTGGTATAAAAACCCAGTTGCATTGTGTGTGACCCGGATCTTCATGAAAGATACTATTTCCCGACTCCTTAGTCAAACCTCCTTACGGATCAGTCGAAACACATCCTGATGTAGATGTTGCAAGGTCAGACGCAAAGTCGGGAGGACAAAGGGTATATAGCGGCTGGTGATGTTCGGCAGTGTGTCGAAGTGGGCCGGAATCTGCGATACTAACATGCGAACACTGGCGCTTGTGGTGTGAACTGGCCTCTCACTCGTCGGCCCCCTCCAGGCACTTGGCTCCATGCATGACGGCCCCCAGGGAAAGCGCCCAGTAAGGGTGATAGATTGCCATTTTCATATTTGCAGAAGGCAGTAGTTGATCCCGTTCTTCCCGTTCTGGTTGGATAAGGATATCGTAACGACAGGGGCTTAAGCGCCAACCTGTCGAGCTTTGGAGCTGATTGGCAGTGGGATCCTACAGCATCACCGACCCCGCCGTAAACCCACCTGCCCCCTGCGCCTCTGCAGGTCACTCTGCCTCTGCATCCGCCGATTGGCCAGACTCGTCTCTACCGACAGAGGCATGGTTAAACCCCGAGAAACAACGATACAGGAACGAATAACATGGTGATTGTTTGCCCTAACCTAGTCTTAAAAGACGTCGTTAAAAGGTGCTGGCCATTCCATTTTCAATCTCATCACATCTTCCTACATATCAAATCTTGCGATTGCAATCGCTTCCGATGTGACTTCGCAAAGATCTGTGGAGGGATAGCGCCGACGAGGCCGTTAGTGAAAACATAAGCAGGCAAAATGTGTGCGGTAGGATGATCACATTACTATGCGAAATGTTTCCGATGATCTTAGTACCGTCGGTAAGAAACAAACGTGCCTCCCATGGCTCACCCTTTTTTGACTGTGATTGGCTGCGGATTTCTGAATATGAGAATAGATGAGAATAGATGGATTGAGGCAATGCGAGGGAGAAAAGCGGCGGGGTGCCTCAGATTCAATGTTGCTTCTAAGGTTAGGATTGAGGGGACCTATCAATTAGCTCGATACTTGGGTACATACGTACCTCATTAATGTGAATCTTGCCGGCCAGAGTCACGAATTTGGTAAAGCTAAGGAAGATGCAAGAAAATCACTGCTCATTTTCTTCCATACTAGGTAATATTTAATTATGAGTTATGAAGTAACATAGGATCTTTTTGATTCAGCATTAACTTCAAAGTGGTGCAGAAATCTATTGTAGTCACCTGATTTGGCGCGCTCAAAGATTCATTGCAGGTCAGGGTCTCAGGTCTCAGAGGGTCCAAAAACAGCAGTCGCGTCTTCAGCATCTCCACATACGCGTTTCCCTCAAGGTACATGGCCAACCATCATCAACCGTAACCTTGCTGACTACATATATGCACTCATGGATGATGACCTTCATGTTTGATTCATAATCATTTCGATATAAAGAAGGACACGGAATACCGAATTCCCTCATGCTTATATATTGCTCTGGATTCGGATTGCCGTCCTGGTGAGCGTGGATCTCCACCATGCCAGGCTCCGATCATGGCGACTTATTCAAATCGCTGAATCAGGCACAGTCTCGTGCTGTCAGCTCTCGCGCATCCACCGTCGCTATATTAGCTGGCCCAGGAAGTGGCAAAACTCATACGCTTACGTCTCGTGTGGTCTGGCTCATCGATCATGTTGGGATACGGCCCTGCGATGTCATGGTCGCGACGTTTACCGTCAAGGCAGCCAACGAGATGAAAATGCGAATTGGCCAAGCATTGGGAGACGGGCGTGAGAAGAAGATCATACTAGGCACCTTCCACAGCATTGCTCGCAAGTATTTGGCTACGTATGGCAAACGTATTGGGCTGGATCCCAAGTTCGGTATTGCAGATGACTCTGACTCGAGGGCTGTTATCAAGCGTATCTGCAAGAGATTAGACGCCCCGGTCGATCCTGCTCTTGCTCGTGGTTGGATTAGCAAGCGAAAAGCCAAGGGAACTTCGGACGAGCAGACCGCCAAGGCCAAAAATGGCAACAGTATAGAGTCTAAGGCGCTGGAGCAATGCTATCAAGAATACCAGTCATATCTTGAGCGGTCCAATCTGCTCGACTACGACGACCTTCTGGTTCGTTGTGTTGAGCTCCTCCGCCAATGGCCTGACTGCGTCGGGAACATCCAAACAGTCCTGATCGACGAGTACCAAGATACGAATGGAGTCCAATATGACTTGATGAAGCTTTTTGCCCAGAAGAATCGACGGATCACAATAGTTGGAGACCCAGATCAGAGTATTTACGGCTGGCGGTCGGCAGAAATAAGAAATCTCCATCGCCTAATTCGTGATTTCCCGGGTACCGACGAAATATCTCTCGAGGAGAACTACAGATCGTCAAGTTCAATTCTCGACGTATCTTTAAGAGTCATCCAACAAGAGCGAGAAAGATACAAAAAGGTCTTGTTACCAGTTCACACAAAGGGCACTCGACCAGTCTTTCGGATGCTGAAGAACTCTACGGTTGAGGCAGACTGGATTGTTTCTGAGATCAAGCGAATAAAGTTGATGTCCGGGAATATGGTCAAGTCTGATGATATCGCGATTTTACTTCGGTCTGCATCGTTGTCAAGGCATATCGAATCTGCTCTAGGGAGAGAAGGCATAGCTTACAGGATGGTGGGTACGTAGTCTACTGAATGTTCGTGTCTCAACTAGCCTTCATATTGACAGGGAACTTTCAGGTGGTTTCAAATTCTATGAACGGGCCGAAATCAAGACCGTTTTGGATTACTTGCGAGTCATCCATCAACCTGATAACAACGATGCTCTCGCACGTATCATAAACGTACCGAAACGTGGCATTGGCGACGTAACGGCTAGGTCTTTGCTTGAAGAAGCCGAACGTAACTCGATGAGTCTTTGGGAGTTACTCAACAAACACTGTCGAGGTGAGCGAGCAGCAAAGACGACCATTAGAAAGCAGACAGAACAAAAGATCAGCGGGGGCTTGCTCAAGTTGATCACTACTCTGCGAAGTCGACTACGACCAAGCGAAGGTAAACCCGTTGACTTGGTAGAAACCATTAACCAACTGCTTAAGGACTTGCAATTCGAGAAACACCTAGAGGAGACCTATGGCCCGGAGTACGAACTACGATGGGCAAACATTCAAGAATTTGTGAGCCTCGCCGCAGAGTTCATGCACCAAGATAAGCCGGAAGAGGAGATGCTTCCGATTCTCGAAGAAGACCAACAGACGCCGGATGACGACGTCCTAGCACGATTTTTAGCGAATGTTTCACTGGCGTCTGATAAACAGACTGACGACAAAGATAAGGAGGCAAAGCCTCAAGTCACAGTCTCTACTATACATGCCGCAAAAGGCCTAGAATGGCCTGTTGTCTTCATCCCGGCAGTCTACAAGGGATCTATACCGCATATGCGATCCGACGACGAAAACGAGGAGAGACGCCTCCTCTACGTAGCAATGACTCGAGCCCAGGCCCTCCTTTATCTGAGCTGTCCTCAGTACACTTCAAGTAGCAGCAAAGAAGCTGCTCAGATTTCCCCTTTCATCGACAATCTTCCGTCTTCAACGTTCCTAAAGAAAGGCCCTTCTCTTGATCGGTCAGTGATGTCGGAAGTAGCTAGGATACTACGAAGAGACCTACCGCCCGAAGACGTCATCTACAAGGGCATGCCACTGATGACTGCAGTGGAAGACAACATTTTCCCTGTCGATCCTAATCAGGCTCAAACGGCCTCTTCTTGTACCGCTAATAATAACGGTTATAGCCAGCGTCCTGGGCAGCACAAGCGGCAAAAACTCAGTCATCCTGGTGTACAAGTCGCTGAGGAATCTGTAGAGGGTTGGGCGGCCCCATATCCAACCACAATGCAAAGATCTACTTCGTTCACGGTACCACAGCCTCCGCCGCAATTAGGTTTCACGACGGCTGGTGCTCACTACGCCAGCGTTTCTACTTCAACAAAGCCGTCTCAGGGGGCAGCCGTAAAAAAGCCCCCAACTAATCGAGCCCCTTCTCAGAGAAGTCTAATAGGTTACGGATACGGTGTCACGAACCATGACAAATCCAATCAAGTTGCCGAAATGCCGCCACCCGCCCCATCAAACTTGAACCGGTCTGCGAGCTACCCGCCTCGCCCCTACAAGATACCCCGAGGCTATGGACAGGAGGCAAGACCTCAACAGCTAATCCAGGGACTCCATCCAACACAGCAAAAGCCAGCCATCGACCCGACACTAGCAACCCACAAGCTCGGCTCTGCGAAATTATCAAGCAGACCAACTACAAACGTCCAGACGCCAATAAAGGTAGAAGAACAGCCATCAAAGCCAAAGCAGTATGCCTGTTTCTCGAGCTCACCGATCAAGCCGCAGCCGGAAGGAGAGCAGGCAGGAGCTGAAGCTGAGAAGGAAAACGAAGTGCCCGCGGAAGAGCAGACAAGACCTGCGAAGAGCTTCCATGCGACGACGGTGAACTGTGGCCCTAAAATAGGCTGGAGAGGTGGCGGCGGTATTCAGAAGCCGGCCCCCTTGGGGCGAAATGGCATCACGCCCATGGACCGGTTGAAGAAGCCTTTCAAGCTGACTGTCAAACGACCAACATGAAACACCACCTTTAAATATCACGAAGAGCTAATGAACACTGCAAACAATAAACATAGAGGCGCATATGCAAAATATTAATAGAGCTCTCTTATTGGAGCACCATCAATTAAGAGTTTACATCTATCAGACGTGCTTACATTAAGCACGAGGTCTATCCAGTCTTGACAATATCTTCCAATAATATGAGTGCCTTATACCGTGAACTCCGTGACCTCTTAAGTACAATTTTGTCTCATCAAGGGTCTAACCTATATGGACCATTTCCAGTCTTCCATTTGTAATTTCTTTCTATGAGCGGGTAAAGACCTTCGTACCGAATTTCCAGACCTCGTCCACGACAAGATCAATACGATCCCCATTGCGGTTCTCAGACAAAACTACCAAGTCTGCATCGGCGCCGTCGTCAAGGCAGCCCTTGATACCCTGTAGCCCCAGCATCGCGGCCGGCGTGGATGTGACGGCCTTCAGGGCTGCGGGTATACCGGCGCCGGACCAGTTGAGGAAGTTGGATACGCATTCGATGAGCGTTATCGAGCTAGTACGATAAATAGTTAGTCGCTGGTCTCTATCTACGGCTGAAATTAACACTCACCTTCCAGCAATCCGGTCAGTGCCCTCTAATATCAATTTGTTGCCTTTCTTTATGATATGATTTGTGTTTTCGCCGTTGGTCCACTGATAAGCCCCATCCGGCAGGCCTACTAAGTGCATGGAGTCCGTGACGAGGATGAAACCATCTGGATGCGCGTTGAAGGCAATCTTGATCGTCGTGGGATGCAAGTGCTCTCCGTCGGCGATGATGCCGAAATAGGGACGGGGCAAGCTCTCCGCTAAGCCCAGAACACCGAAGATGCCAGGATTTCGGTGGTGGAGCGGTCGCATAGCGTTGAAGAGGTGGGTGATCATCGTCGCGCCCGCGGCAACAGCTGCGGACGCTTCCTCGTACGTCGCTTCCGAGTGTCCGATCGAATAGATGATGCCCCGGCTGGTGAGCTCGGGGATGAGCTTCGTCATTTGCCCCCGCTCCGGCGCGGCTGTGATCATCTTAATGGGAATAGGGCGGTATGTGGTTTCAGGGTTGAGGTTGCGTGCGCCATAGCATTCCTCCAAGTCCTCAAGGGTCTCGGCTACCCGCAGGACATCCACATTGTGGACTCCATTCTTTGTTGGGCTTAAGAATGGGCCTTCGCAATGCGCACCCAGCGACTCTGCGCCATCCTCCGCGACTTGTAAGTGTCCCGACGGTCCAAGATGTGGTAACGCCAGCTTGTAGAGTTCGCTCCGTTGACTTGTGATGGTGGGGACGTATGACGTGACGCCGGTTTTGACCATTAGTTTGTTCAATTCTTTGACCTTTTTCGCATACACTGCCGGATCAAGAAGAGTCGAGAAATTGAAACCAAACGCTCCATTCAGTTGACACTCGATAAGGCCGGGCGATAGGATACGACCACCGAGGTCGATCACCTCGTCTGGAAGGATGAAATCATCGTAAAAAGCAGCCTGGCTTCTGATAATCTTCCCAGTAACGGAATTTACCCAGAGGTCCTCTTCAACTAGCTTGTCGTCTTTAAAAATACGGCAGTTGGTGAACTTGGTGATACCGTTTCGACCCTCCGTCGGTGTCGACTTAGGGGATGAGGGCAGAGAGTGCGGCATGATGCTAAGTTGAAACGAGTATATAGTAGAAATTCTATTTATACGACTTGTATGTTTTATTATATTTTATTATGTTTTATCGAGTAGTAGGACAATTGTCCCTCCAGCTAGTATTTGGGTCTCCATGAATGGGACAAAGAAGAACAAAGGAAATGGCTCACGCATGTATTTATTCATAATATTACAACTGCGTACCCGCTGACTCGGAGGGCCGCCGATATTGGGACCGAAAACTCGGCGTGTGAGATATCAAGACCAGAACAGCGTCACTACAGGGCCGATGACAAGTGACCTCGTCTCAACAGTGGGGCTCCTCGGACGTCAGAATTGCGATTGTGACAGTCAAACCCAGTTTTGTGAATGGACTGATGCCAACGCCCAACGCCAATCGTAGGAACATGTGACTAAAGAGACTGGTCAGTATCCTCTAGGTGATTCTAGGCCGAAAGGCTGGTTACTAAGGGTGTGGCAACCCAGGCAGCCCAGGTAAAACGAGTCAATTAGGTCCTTTGAGATGTCAGACACGCTGGTATCATTTGTGTGGATGGGGGCGTTTATCGTCGGATCTTTAGCTAATGAGTCGTCTACTACGGCAGATCGGTATCGTTGTGTGACAATCCATTAGCAAAGACAGCCCGAAATTGGATAGTGGAACAATAAGGGAGGATTCTGGTAGAGGTGTAAAGGTAACGTTGCGGAGTTCTCTGGAGGGATGAACCCCGATAACGTCAAAGTCACCAGTGATTAGATACATGTTATCCACCGGATGGCAAGGCAAGACTAGAACACAAGAGGGATAGCGCAATTTCCCCGGAGCTAATGGAGGTATATGCTTGGAGGTACCCGTTTCAAGTTATCGATAGCCGCCGCTTATGCATACATTGGCGCGCCGTGGTGGGGTGTTGATATGATCTTAGAGATTATCTTAGAATCTCAACATGTATTTACTAGAAACGTAGTCACTTAAATATGTTTTTTTCAATCACTTATTAAATTTATAATAATATTAAAGAGTTAAAATTTAATTAAATCTTAAAATTATTTTAAAATATACGTATATATGTAAAAAATTATTTCGTATATATAATATATATTTTTTTTTATTTATTTAAAAATATTACTTAAAAATATTAACACTTATTATAATTAAATTTAAATTAAAAACTTTAAGAAATTATTATAATTATTAATTTATTAGCTTATTAACTTATTAATTATATTATAAAATTTACGAAATTATTAAAGTTATTATCGTTATTTTAATAAATAAAAATTATATAAAAAAATATAAATATAATTATAAATGTAATAATTATAATAAATGCGTATATTAAACGGCTTAAATAAATAATTAAAAAGTTATATTAATTAAGTTAAAAGTTAATAATTAATTTATTAATTAAAATTATTTTAAAGTTATAATCGTTTAAAATTATATTAAATTAATAAGTTATATTAAAAAAAATATTATTTTAAAAAATTAAAGCTATTTTTAATATGTAATAATCTTAAAGATTATGTTTACTTTTAATAATAATTCCGCAATAATATTAAATTATAGAGATAATCTTATACAAATACAATAATCCCTATGATGATTTCAAGGCCCCATACTGGCGCGCTAATGTACCACCGTACCTAGCAGCCTCCCTAGCATGTATCTAACTTTATACTGTACCCTTAGCAGCCTTGGTAGGGCACTTAGGTAGGTGGGCACTTGCCGACGCGAGTTTCTTACTCTAAGCCCATCATCCATGGATGGGTCTCAACGTCGTCTACCATTGACAACTCTTTTCATCATTCTCACCAAAGCACACGGGGAATTACCATACATCGGCGTTATACCCGATTTCTATACCCGCAATTTCACATTCTTCACACTAAGCTTATTCCAGTGATTATTCGCCTTGCCCAACTGGTAATACTCGTTTGCTATTGATGGGGATAGCCCATGCTTATCTCTTGTGCCTACACCATTTGGCTCAGAGCCCCTTTAACTAGAATAACGTCAAAGTTGTAACAATACAACCTCAAAAATGACCAGTCCCGACGGCGAGCTCGATCCACTATGGCAGAATCTCGATTGGTACGGTGGACCGGCTCTTCTTCTCCCCTCCCACCCAGAGCCTCATGTCTAGGCTTCCGTTGGGGTCATCCGGCTACATGGCTAAAGCAGGGCTGTCACTAATTCTAGACTAATAGGGCGATTGGCCAGATGTTGATTATGGGATGGGATGGTACAGAAGTGACGCCTCAAATCAGAAATCTCATTGAGAACCACCACCTAGGCTCAATCATATTAACAGCTAAGAATCTCAAATGTACACGTCTCTGAAGCAGCGTCATAATATTCATATAATCATATGTCGAGAGGATACTAACCGCATGCTATTGATATAGCCGCTGAGCAAACCGCATTATTGGTTCAAGAACTTCAAACGATAGCTCATCAGGCAGGACACCCTCAGCCATTGCTGATAGCCCTTGACCAAGAGAATGGAGGCGTCAACAGTCTATTCGATGAAGATTATATCTGCCAATTTCCCAGCGCCATGGGTGTTGCTGCTACTGGGAGCACAGAGCTAGCATACAGTGTAGCAAAGGCTACAGCTACAGAAGTCTCGGCCGTCGGTGTCAATCTCATACTTGGCCCCGTCTTAGACGTCTTAACCAATGCCCGGCATCAACTGCTAGGAGTCCGGGCTACTGGGGATGACCCCCAAGAAGCATCACAATTTTGCATTGCTGCCATCAATGGGTTCAAGGATGCGGGAGTGGCCACCTGCGGGAAGCACTTCCCGTCTTATGGAAATATTGATTTCCTTGGTTCTAGCTTGGACATGCCTATTATCACTCAAACTCTAGAAGAGCTCAGCCTTAGCGCTCTCGTTCCGTTTCGAAACGCGATAAGCGCCGGACGTCTAGATGCTATGTTCGTCGGCGGCGTTGGAATCCAAAGTGCTGGAATGAACGTCATGCACGCTTGCCTCTCAGACCAGGTCGTAGATGACCTCCTGAGAAATGAGCTTGGGTTTAAAGGCGTCGCTATATCAGAATGCCTCGAAATGCAATCGCTTATACAGGAGTATGGCGTCAAAGGTGGGACTGTAATGGCTGTTGAAGCGGGCAATGATCTGGTGCTTCTATGTAGAGCACATGACGTCCAACTAGAGGCTATCTCCGGGTTAAAACTAGGCGTCGAAAACGGAATTATCTCGAAAGAACGGATTCATACCTCACTAAAGCGAGTGTTAAAGATGAAGAGTGCATGTACATCTTGGCAAAAAGCCCTGAACCCCCCAGGACTATCCTTGTTATCCAAGATACATCCTTCGCATCTTGCACTGTCCAGGAAGGCCTATGATCAGTCGATTGCAGTCGTCCGTGATAAGGACAATCTGCTTCCTCTATCACAGAGCTTACTTCAAGAAGAGGAACTCTTACTGTTGACACCGCTAGTTAAACCTTTGCCTGCTTCAGCAGCTACGAAAAGTCTCCTGGAGAAAGGGACCAAAGGACACCCGTCTTTACACGAGAGATGGATTCACCAGGAACGTGGAGCTATCATGAGTGGAGAGGGTGTTTTCCGAGAACTTGGTAGATCAATAGCCAGGATACGCAACGGCAAACTTCTTCATACATCATACACAGCGAATGGGCTCAGACCAGGTCAGTACGATTCTTTTTTTTGTATTTCATCTTATGTTCTAAACTAACCAAGCCTAAGTGCACGAGAATTTAATCAACAGAGCATCGGCAATCATTATAGTGACCGCTGATGCCAACCGAAATATGTATCAAACCGGATTCACAAAACACGTAGCAATGATGTGCCACATGCTTCGTGGGACGGGCCAGAAGAAGTCGCTTATTGTGGTCGCAGTCAGTTCTCCATACGATTTCGCAATGGACAAATCGATCGGGACGTATGTCTGCACGTTTGATTTCACCGAGACGGCTATGGCTTCTCTCGTTCGTGCCTTATACGGAGAGATAACCCCTCAAGGATCGATGCCGGGAACGATGAGGAAGAGCAAGAAGGTTTCTAAAACGAGGCAGCAATGGCTAGTCGAGAACTACGACCGCGAACGAGATGGCGTTGCCCTTCAGGAGCTGTTGAGGACGTTAGCTCGTTCAAGCACGCCCAGTCTCCCTTACCTCACGACAACCGCCCATTCATTCGAGCTGTTCAACCCACACGTCGAAGAGGCACACTTTGTCGTTCGGAATAGCAGCACAAAGACATTATACGGGTTCGTGGCTACGTACTTTACAAAAGGTGTTGGCGCTATTGGTGCGCTCTTTGTCGACCCAACGAAACGGAATGTGTCGATTGGGAGGTCACTACATCGTCGAGCGATGCGAGCGCTTCTTCAAAAGCAAGGAATCAAATCACTCCAGCTTGGACTTACATTTCCTGGAGTATTCCCAGGAGTGCCTGTCGATGAGAGCGGGAGCAACAAGAGCTGGTTTGACAACGTCGGATGGGACACACAATTCCCGAAGCGACTGACGAACATGGTCATTGATGACCTTGGAGCGTGGACAGCGCCAGAAGGCCTCCTGCAAAGCATACAGCGAGCGAGCATCAGCTTTGATTTGATACACGGAATTGACAATGCCGAGTCGGTATTGAACCATGTAGCGACGCACGCGGGACCCGAGGTTGTGGAACTCTATCGGTTTGCGCTGCAAGAAACGAACACCAGTGGGGTAGTGCGAGCTAAGAATTCCGTGGATAATCTATTGGGGACAGTCATCATTTGCACAGCCGCAAGTCGGTTATCGACATATATTCCCGCGCTCCATTCCATCCACGGCGAAGACATTGGTGGCATCATTGCTCCCATAGTACCTTCTACCGCGCAGTCGAGATTGATACTACAGGGACTAGCGTTCATGGGCGTAAGGCAGAACAAGGCGCATAAATCTGCCAAGAGCGTTCTCAGTTGGGTAAGTAAAGCCGAACTTCAAATTAATTGTAATCATCACGGCCTAACATGCGTAGGTTCTGGATGAAGCACATGAACCTCTTACGGCCATGGGCTTCGAAGTCCAACAGATATTTGATGAAATTACAAACTCACCGGAGAACGTAAGTCTCAGTTCAGTGCCTGCCTAAATCTTATACATATTCGCTGATCCCGAGAATCTGACGTAGTGGTCTGATTTGAATTGAATATTTTCGTCCTTTGGCCCTACCAACGGACAAGACTATGGAATGGGTGAATGAATAAGCAATGAATGAACGATTCTTCACCGAGCCTCATTTTGTGCACCCCTTTTCCCCCTTCCCCCTGAAGAGAAGTGGAAGTTGGTGGGGGTTTCATGTGCAATTTATTCGGACCTCTGCTCCAACATGAGGTTTCGATACAACATTTTTACGTCCTGTGATTTTATATTCGGGGTCAGCGAGCCGGGAGTTTGTGGCATCTAGATCATGTTTCTGTCCAATCACAAATTGAGTTTCTCGAGATTTTGAATCCTAAAACGCATATTACCGATTGAGTTTTGAGGCCCCCGGTCGCCGGCTTACCTATCGGGATATCAACTGTTTTAAAAATAGAATCGCGGCATAGTACAGTACCGTCCACCCCGAAATTTGTCCATTAGGGATTTGATCTTCAAGACGAGTCCAAATCCGTTTAGTGGAACATGGAGAGAGACAGGCCAACTGATAAGAGATGATTTGCATTACAACGCGATCGAGGCCGCTAGGCTGCTAGGCTGCTAGGTTGATATGTAAGGATATGTAATAATATGTAAGGACGGACGTACATGCACGAGAAGCACCGAGTGTCTGGTTTAGAGGCGGGCAATTAATGACGGATGACAGATAAAGTCGTTCGGCAATGTGATGATATAACCCCAAAGGAGGGTAGCAAGGCCGCAGACAAAGGCCTGTTCGTCACCCCACCCCCATGAGTTGTTTTTAACTTGTTCCAGAAGGTAGAAAATATTCTGCAGTTGACGTTCCCTCCAAGACCTGGTAACTAAGATGAGAGAGGCCGATACACCGTTCTGAGGGGGAAGAGGAAGGGGGACAGGGGGGGGTTTGGAGGGGGAGGCTATCGCTCTCATTCATTTGCCAACGCCCAAAAGATCCCGAGACCCCTATCGAGCTATCAAGCCATTCTATTCGAGTAACCTCCGGGCTACTACTGTACCTACTACCCCAGTTCCGCCCAGGTACCAAGCCCGCACCAGGTATTGCCATTGTACCTATTGGCTCTTCTCAATGCCACCTGAGCAACTGGACCAACACTGGAGCAACAACTGAAAATAACTGGGAGGTCTGCTTTGTTTAGGGCCTTGTATGACGCGCTACGTATGGGTAGGTATTATTAACAATCCTGGGGTCCTGACTCCTCGGTTCGGTTCTCGAACTACAGTACATGTACCATAACCTGGTCCTGAGCGCACACGCCCATTTTTAATTAGTTCATCCTTCTTCAGACCAGCCACTGGTTCATGGGTACGGATCTATTCCAATTCCATTTCTCCACCCCCCTTGCCCAGTCCTTGGCTTGGCCATTGAATGTTTCGCGCCTCCACTTCCGCTACGCTCTCGTCCTCGCCCTACAATTGTGCAGCTAAGTAGTAAGATTACCACTACAGTAGTCGTCGTTCCGATGTTTCGACGTTTTAACTGCAGCAACTATCAGGCTGCTAAATAATTCCCACCGCATTCTCAACATTGCGATCACTCCACTTATTCCACAACGGTGAAAGCTTGGTCAATCCCATTGGACTCGCTTGCTTCTTTCTTATCTACGGAAGTAGGTCTACGTCAGCGTCAGCAATAAGCATAACATTCTTTTCCCAGCCGCACAGGGTATCAAAGCCCTTTACGATGCGATGGCAACTTTCAACTCCATGCCGGCGCTGCAGTCAGGCGCCAGCCCGGGAGACGCCATGGGATTGAACGGCATGTCCAACTCCGGCCTAGGTATCGAACCTTTCGAGCCCGACCTCAACTTTGATGAGTCTATGTTGTAAGTTAAACCCGGTGGGCGCATTATCCCCCGAAGTGGCTATGGTCGTCGTCGTGTGCGCTGTATTTGTGGCAATGGAGTAGGCACATGTAAGTAGTAATAATGAATGCTAAGACCCGAGTAGAGAGAACGTCAATGGTAGTCTACCTCCTTTACCTTTCACCCCTTCCTACGACTTCGAGACCTTTTCTACGACCTTCGAAGACCCCTTCAACTACTCCAAGCCCTACGAGGCTGCGCCGCACACCGAAGACTTCCACGATGAAGGCTCGTCCCCGCAACAGCCGGATGACAAACTTCTTAGCTTTTCCGCGACAGCCGTAAAAGCCACCCCCTTAGACGATGCGCTGGGTGCATATTCCGAAGTCAATATGTCGGCCGAACTATATGGCATGTTCTTCGTCGCTGAAGATGTATTTGGCGGTGAATCAACCGGGCGGCCCTTAGAGCTGACGTGTTACCGGCGGAATTTATGGCAATGTTCGGGACAGATAACCATGCCGCGACATTGCACACAAGTCATGAACGAACAAGGTCGTGCTATACCGATTATCGAGTTCTACGCTTCTATATCCGCAAAAGAGAGCATTGAAGGCAAATCCACCGAGATCATCTCTATCCCGTGGAAAAGCAGCAACCCAGCTCTAGGCGAAGGCCAAGAAACCAAAGTCGCCAGCGCGCCGCCGAAAATCGCGCTTGACCTGAGCGGCGGCCAGGAGGTCGATGGCCACCGAGTTAGTATACCGGTTTCGTGGAAGCGGCTGCAGTTTAAGAGCGCAACGGCGAACAACGGCCGACGGAAAGGATTACAGCAGCACTATGTTGTGCAGATTAGCCTCCTAGGGAAGATGAAGACGGGAGGCGAGTTTATGAAGATTGCCGAGATCCAAAGCGGACCGGTGATTGTGCGAGGACGAAGCCCTCGGAATTTTGATAGTAGGAAAGATGTCCCTCTCACAGGCGACAAGAAAGCTCCTGGCAGCGTAGAACGAGCCCGGACGCAAAGCGACGCAAGTTCGACTGCGAACTTGAAGACGGAGCGATCAGATTCTGGGCATAATTTGCCACATTTTACTTCCCCGTCGATGGGCAATGCGGCGCATGGATCGCCTTGGGCAGCGCCTTCAACACCATCATACGGTGGACAAACGCATCCGGCCAAGAAGATAGCACTATCACCCAATATAAGCCGACCGCCTGTACCGGCCTGGGGGAAGGAGTCTTCTAATAAAACGCACGTACTAAACAACCATGCGAAGAATAACGGCCACACTTCAACCCCTTCCGTACCTATCAACCTGTCTTTATCGGAAGACGAACGGAGCCCAAATAACCGCTCCAACTCGGACTCGCTTACCAGCCCCAAATTGCATCGGACGTCTACGAGCCACGGTGCGGGCGGCAGCCCAATAGAAGAGGAAGAGGAATTATATGAATATTTTCCCTTGAGTGTGGACGACTGGTATGCATCATAACCCACCCCTCTAAAAAAAAACCACAGGTCGCTAACAGTTCTCAACAGGACGCCTCTCGTGGACACTGTATACCGGCCACACATTGTCCACCACATTGCCGTGCCTCAAGAAATCAAAGCACAGCAAATCAGAAATAAGTCGAAGAGATATTTCTCGGCAGAATGAGAACGAGTAGGTGTTTGAGCAATTCTACTCTTCCTAAATAACTTATATTGTATCGAACTCGGACTACAAAAGGATCTGGCGGACCATGGTTTTGGAGCGAGTAACAGGCATTCTGATCGGAATAACCGAGTGGAAAAAGAACGCGCTGACGGATGGATCGACGACGGCATTATGACACAGAGAACCCAGGCGTTTTTGTTTTGAGAGATATCTGTATTATGAGCGTATTTTTTTTATCTTCCTATTTTTTACGAATACCTAGCTTCAATACCTGTATGTAGTATAGCATTGGAGATATCGCCGGAGTCATCGTCATGCCATTGTTTATTGTTACCCTCTTTCATCACCAGTATCCAGGTTAGCTTCAACAATATACCCCCTGATAGCAACCCACAAACATCCAACTTTGTTTGCATATATTCAGGTCCATATTAGATATAGCTCGCGAAGATATCTCTTGTTATTATGCTATATAGCCCTAAACGCCTTCTAGATATATCCTCTTCAAAGCTCCCGGCCTGCTTGCTCCCCTCGCGCCGTCTTCCTTGACGGTGGTGAAACGACGGAAAGCAATCCATGCTTCTCTATCTTAACGTTTCATCAGGGAGAATGTATAAATATGCGTTTTCGGATGGCAACAATTAGGACGTGAAAAGATAACGTGGGTATATATATACAGCGTAGATAGTCCCTTGCATTTCCTCCTAGTTTAAGCCTTCTTCTACGCCGCAGTGGTAGTTGCGCACGCTAGTGCGACCGCGGCGCCAAGGATGGAGCTCTCAATGGCCGGCACGAGGTCCACTGAGCCGGGGTACTGACTACGGGAGACGAGGTCGTTAATGTAGCTTTGACACGTGGGTAGATACTTCGGGTAGTGTTCGATTACGGAGCCGTTGAAGGCGACTTTGGTGCTGGATTCGAGGTCTTTGATCTCTTCGTCAACCGAAGGCGATGGTAATACCACGCCGCTGTCGTTCGATGGTGTGGGTTTAAGCGGCGCAGGAACATGCTCCGCCTCGGTCTCGTGCCGCAGTTCCCAGAGTGAGAAGACTGAAGCAGCTAGTAAAGCAGCTGAGCGTCGAGATATAAACGTTGCAAGAGTACGGATAGCAGTGATGTCGGCTAGTGTGGGGGGCGTGGTAGAAGGATGATGCGTCGTCCAGTGTGATAAAGCTGCTTCAAGGTCGGGTGATGTGTCGCTAAATGGAAGCATTAGTTTGCATTGTTTGTTAATTGAGGCGTGCGATATAGAACTTACGCCTCAATCCTCGACAAGATTTCCGTGTCGAGCGAGTACGGCTTCGCCAAGGACGGAGGTAATTGACCACCCAGCAGTCCTGCCGTCTCAACAGCTTCGATTATGGCAAATCGGCAGATCTCCCCAAGATAATACCCGCTAAGCATATGTTCGAGGGGTTGGAAGTCGGGTCGTGGATGACCAGCATTTAGAAGTTCGTCCCACCTCGTCAAAGGTAGGATATCTTTTCCGAACATGCCTAGCTCCGTATTCACGATGACATGAGTTGCTGACTCGAACCAGCTCTCTGGCCGCTTACCGTATTTAGCACGGCTGAATGCTGATACAGGCAGGTGGACGGCAATGTTAGTGCCGGTACCCAAGATTAAGCCAAAACGGGTTGAGGCATGGACGTATGCTTGCGATAGTAACGTTGCGGAACTATCATTGACGATAGCTTCGAGCTGGACGTTCAGACCTTGTTTCTTGCACGCAAATTTAATGAGTTCGCCCAAATCTTGGCCGAGCAAGCCATTCGTGGCTAAAAATCCTTTGCCCATACCAAGCAGAATCCCGCCGCCAAGTGATGTTTGTCTTATTGTCGGTGATTATTAGTATTACTGTATGCTTATGTGTGAGTAGAATCAACTCACTCGACAGGGAAGCTCCAAGCTAGCCCCATTGGTATTATATCTTGTCCATGCGGGATGTCTTTGTGAATAACCTCATAGATCCGAGCTGCCATCCAGTCGAAGAAACTCATTCCCTCAAGTTTCTTGATTTCCGGCGTGATCTTGAAGCTGACCATCCGAACGATCTCGCTCTCCTTCCCAGTCGCTTCGCGCCCCCTTAATTCCACCAACGCCACTCTTAGTGTTGACCCTCCGACGTCGAGAGCAAGATATTGGCCTCGCTCTTTTCCGGTGGGGAGTAGGTGGTTGAAGGACGGAAGCATACATTCTGGATGGCTGTGTAACCGTTCCCGGAACTGGCGCTTAAGCTCTGAAGAATACCTCTTTAGTCCGTCTCCGTCAATAGGCCCCAGGAAGAGCTTTGCGGCTTCCTTCAAGAAGTCATCGATAGTCCTCGACGGGTATACCCTCTTTCCGTTGACGTGATGCTCTTTTAATGCGTTTGGGCTGATCCAGAAGGCGAGAAGGGCCTGCAAGAAGGACCTCCCGTGGAGGAACGACTTGAGGGCCGCTAACAGGGATTTTCTCAACGTAGTCATTGCAGAAGTGAGTGGCTGCATGACAGGGTATTGGTTTGCGGATCTAGTTGGGTATAAATATATATATCATGAAGGTGACATGGGCAGACTTGGAAAAAATAAGAGAAGCGGCTGATATCCGACGACGAGGTTTTTCCTATCAAACTTCAAAAAGCGTTCGTCATGTTCCAACAGAAACAGGCAATTGCAAAGCAAGAGAGTGAAATGTTTCCTCAGGGCCGTGTCAGGGCTCGTATAGGCGGGAAAAGGCTAGAACGGCAGAAATGAAACCTGCCGGTCAAATTCAATGTAAAGGAGGCGACCCCGTTGGTCGGATCTAGCAATGTACGATCCCAGGAGAAAGTAAAGAATAAAGAGCCAAGACCCAGGTTCAAGAGTACTGGGTGGTTCAGGTCAGACCGAATGGGTTACAGCATGAACGAATGGTGCAATTAGAGCGAAGGACAGTTAAACCATAATAGGACTCTGATACGAGAAAGCAATGGTTGCGCTGGTAGTAGCGGAAGTATGTCGAGATAGACACACGAAGTGAGGTGAGAGGTGTCAACCTTAACCAACACCCTCCCTTAGCTGAACGTGTCTCAGGCCTACGGCTACGCCCGTGCTAAAGTCTATTACCACCTAAGAGTTGAATACAACAACAGCAACAACAAGAATAGTAGTAGTAGTAGATCGCCCGACGATATGGGATAGGGCGGTACGGGATTGGCAGGGGGAGTGGACCGAATAGAGATCCAGCGCCACCGTTCCTAGCTAGGGCAGGTGACTTCGGGACCGCTGGTGATATTTGGTCTGCTTTAGCTCGGTGGTATTTTACGTAGCAGCTATAATACGTACTGGTAAAGGCAACGAGCGGAACGGGGATTATGCGGATAGGTAACAATAACAACAACAATAGCGACAACAACGATAGTAGCAGATCCTCTCTAAGCGCAAAAACAGATGATAGGGGACAAGGGGGGCCAGACTCGGACGGAGCACCAATGAGCTAACGAGATGTAGGCTGGTCAGGGAGGGGGACGATACAGAGAAAGAGGAACCTTAGAGGCGGACATTGTCTCACCTTGATGGTGGTGGTGGTGGTAGTGGCAGTAATGGTAGTAATGGTGTTGTTGCTCGCTATCTGCCATCTGGGTCAATGTTTGTAGATGTAACGTTGTAGGCTCTAGAAATCGTCGTGAACTTTAACGTTCTCGGTCCCTTAAACTTTTTTAGTATATTTAGAGCAAGGATCGCCCGACCATGCACGAGCCACATGGCGTTTGCATACAAGTACGGTAGCGGCACCCAGGCTATGTACACTAACAAAAAGCTTCCAAGCTTAAACATCCCTGCCTCCACTGTGTTCTGTTCTGTTTCTAGTGCTTTGTTCTCCTGGTGCACTTCCTTGCTGATGCTTTTCGCGATGATGCTTTCCCTGGTACAACAGGCACATAACCTAGATACGCGTAAGCCACAAGCTTGGCTAAAACGAAATGGATTCTTATTATTAAGTAGTGCTGCTGATGCGGTGCTGATGGATTTTCCCCACGAGCGAATCATACATGTCCGTCTCCTGAGATTCATCTATTTTTTTTTCTTTTTCATTTCTTCAACACTTAGCCGATAACGACTTGGGGAAATATTAATTGCGTCTAACGGTAGTGCTCTGCTTGGCTGGAGATGATATTTTGTTTTTTCCTAATCTAGTTTTGCGGCTCTGGTGATGACGAGATATAATACGATGTGACAGACCACTTATTCAATACACTACCTACCGGACTTCACTGATCTCCGGCTTGAGAGATTAAACAGCTCCTCCCAATTGAACGGAGACGAGTCCCTGGTTTTTTTCTTACTGCCCCACTACGGGAAGATGATGTCGAAATTGCATTAGTCCAGGTGTCAGAAGCCCGTCAGAACATTTGTCACTCTTGACTAGGAGGTAAGTTCAGAGGTACTTACTTAGCTACTTACTTACTCGACTTACTTAGCATCCATTCCTGATATTTTCTTACGGTACCCCGTCTCCATCACTAAGCGAACCCGAGATTTCCGGGGAATGTAAGACATCAGAAAATGTGTCGTTATCCGGCTAGAGGACGACGACTCGCGTGGTTGGTCGGAGCTCGCGACTCATTACTCTGAAAGCAACCAACCACATAGCTCAGAACGCCACATGACCTAAAACAATTCATGGACAGGTTACTACAACGTTCAATGAGCCTCCCTAGTCACAAGTGTGAGCTCACTATCGTCGCTGTGGAGAATGAACCAATCCGGCCATACGTTCCATCATCAAACGGTAGGCCCGACGCTATCCTATTGTTGTGTCATGTATCTACTGAGGTTTTTCTGGTGCCTTTGCCACTACAAAGCAGCTGCTCATAATGACAGCGAAACCGGTATTACTCAAAGGTTCTCTGTAGACTTCCTTCTGCTTCCCCAGATACGTCCGTAGAAAAAAAAAACCAATACATCTCCCTCTCCCTACTCTCAACCCCGAATAAAGCTCTCTTACCAACTAAATCCTATCATCTACCATCATTTTCCCATTTCAGTAGAACCCAACATGAGGCTCATCATCCGCGACGATTCGGAGACTGCTAGCTCCTATGTAGCTAATTACATCATCGAGAGAATCAAGCACTTTAATCCCACCCCGCAACATCCCTTTGTGCTCGGCCTGCCTACAGGGTCAAGTCCGCTGGGCGTATACAAGATCTTAGTTGAGCAGTACAAAGCCGGCAACGTAGGTTATAGCTAGGTCTTTTCTGTGTTTGAGTGAAAGCTAATAAACTGGTATCAGATCTCCTTCGAAAATGTGGTCACTTTTAATATGGTAGGATATCGCTTCGCCCATTCACGAGGACTCGAAAGCGGAAAATGCTAATTTACATCCGGACAGGACGAATATGTCGGTATTCCTAGAGATCACCCGGAGAGCTACCACTCTTTCATGTGGAAACATTTCTTCTCCCACGTCAACGTGAATCCAAACAATGTCAACATCCTCAACGGAAACGCCCCAAATCTCGAAGCAGAATGCGTTGAGTACGAGGCTAAAATCAAGCGGGCCGGAGGCATTGATCTGTTCTTGGGCGGAATCGGTGAGGATGGTCACATTGCCTTCAACGAGCCCGGTTCAAGCCTGGCTTCGAGGACTCGCGTCAAGACTCTAGCTTACGACACTATTCTTGCCAATTCCCGTTTCTTTGGCAACGACATCGACAAGGTCCCTAAGATGGCCTTAACGGTCGGAGTCCAAACTGTTCTGGAGGCGAGAGAGGTCGTAGTTATCATTCTCGGCGCCCGCAAAGCACTCGCTCTGCAGAGGTGCATCGAGCAGGGCGTCAACCATATGTGGACACTTTCGAGCCTGCAGTTGCACCCCCACCCCATGATTGTATGCGACGAGGATGCAACGTTGGAGCTGCAAGTTAAGACTGTCAAGGTAAGCTTACCTCTGAGGGAAATATGCACACCATCGGCTAACATACTTGCACAGTACTTCAAGAGCATCGAGAAAGTCGCAAGAGCGCAAGGTTTCGAGCAGATTCTACCCTCGAGCATCAGAACTGGACCGGGTCCAGTACCCAAGACTGTAGTTGAAGAAGTCGAATCTCCCACCATTCTCGCGCCACAGCCTATGACATCTCGTCTACTACTTGCGACACCAGCTACAGAGTATCCAGTCCGATCAGTATCTCCGGACTTAGTTCCGGACCGAATGGCGGATCGCGTCGGAATCCCCGACATCTCGAGGAGACTGACCCCGCAGCCCGAGCATCAACAACGAGTGACAAGCGTCGGGGCGTAACGTGGCACTCTTTGCAGTAGAACGGTAAAAATGTAGGATTATCACATTGCGATTCTATGACTTAAATGGATGGCTCTCACGAAAATTGAAATATCGCGACTAGGACAGACTGAAAGGACAAGATTAGAGAATCGACCTGATTACAGGTTAAACCAGAGGTAGGCTGCTTACCAGAGATGCCCAAGTAGATAGAGTTAAATCCTGTTCGATGATTCGACGGTTCTGTACGCATTGTCAGGGCAGTAGAGCTGAGAGCGCATAAAGTATATACATGTACATTCGGTTTGTGTTACGATAGACATTAGATACCCAAATATAGCTATTATTTGTTGTTTATCAACCTTCAAAGTGGTGTGTATAATGTGTTATCGGTTGAATCACTTGCTTTATGGTCAATGTTCTTCAACGGTGCCGTACCACTCAAACAGCAGTCTAATTGTCGAATCACTACGTCTCATCATTGGCCCACCCCACGGATTGTCCACGGATTGTCTCGGTCCTTCCCGTCGTACTGTGTTAACACATATCAGGAGTATCACTTAGTAGAATTAAATCATACTTATTTCGCAAATATTATTAGACCTCTTTCCGAAAAATATGAATGCTATGGTCGTCCTCTATTTGACAATACGTATAAAGGGATAAGAATTGAGGTAATTAAATAACCAGACAGGCTGACATGGTGCATGTCATTCTTTAAGTGATAGGTCAGACAAATAATTCCATTACCTGTCACTTTTTAGATGGGGGTTAGATCGTGCCGTCGGTCCCCGCCAATGAGCGAGGTCGACAAAGTTGGGGTAGATAAGCTTTGTGGAGATTCTATACAGAAAAGCCGTTGATCATCGCTCAAGAGCTTCCTCTTTGGACACCGTCAATGCCGTGGTATAGTATTTTCGAAATAAGCTCTACGGGAAGGAACCCTTGATCATAAGATATAACCCACCGCAACCCATTTCCATCGATGATTCGTCCTTGACCGCACCAACTTAAGACATGAGGGACGAGCAGGGTTTGAGGTCCATTGCACGAGATGGCTGATGGAGAACGTTACCTATACGGCGATTGCTTACAATGAAATATAGTAGCATGTTAACCCTGCGTGCAGCCAAGTTTGAGATTCCATAATCTTAAGATGTTATTATTTCGTGGATGCGTCAAGTGGCCTCTGCTACTCCCTTGTCTGTACGAGATTGATTCTTGGATAAGCCCATGTACATAGTGAACTCATTTACCCCAAGGCCAACCACATCCAATGAGCGACCATTTAGACTAGGACCTGCAGAAACAATTTGTTATTCTCCTTCCAGTTGAATGGCCGGGTACTATAATCAGCATTAAATCAGCATTATTTAGGGAGCTAAATGAGGGGGGGAGCATAATGTATCGATATCTGCGATGGGTCCAATGACGCTGGGCGGATGATCATTGGAGATACGCAGATACGCAGATACGATCATCTAACCTCGTTGTACCTAGGTGCCTAGGTAGGTAGTTTATCCCCGCGCTTCGCTGGTGACCTGTCCTCCCGTCCTTCCCATATCTCCCATCTTTTTGTCCACCTATACATACACTTGCCGAGGAAGGAACCTGAGAATCACCACTGAGATAGCGCCGATCCAATCGTGTGCCTTACCATCCCCTGTCCTCCCTAGTTACCCACTGGGGGCACATGTGATGTTGTGTATGCTTCATACTGTACTATGGTAGGCCTCGAGTTCAGCTCATGATGTCAGACACCGCAGCTGATTGTATACAACCAATGCTTTCCTGGTTTCTACTCACGTAGCTGGTGCCTACGTATCCGGCATCCATGCTGTCGCGGACGCAGATGCGAGACCCATGCATGGTTCACAGTGCTATCCTGCCTAGGTACCCAATGTGGCTGGTCGAGTCTTGAAGCTTGTTTTTTATGTTTGTCTGTACGCAGATGCAGCCATCACCACCGATGTTGCATCCTTAACGGGGAATAGAACCGATGCTAGGGCATGTCAAAAAGGCTGTCTCGTGCCTCTCTTTCCCTTTAGAGAGAGGAATAAAACCTCGTCGCTTCCATACTCGGAGATAGGGGAGGAAATCCCAGGCTTGAACTGTGTTTCCTGCAAAAAGAACGGTTGGCTACAGCGACTGTCAACCTTCTATTTTCGCTGTCATGGCTCGGATCCCGTATTCCGTAAATTCTCGAACGACGGCACGGCCTGTACTGGCCTTCCTATCGATATTTTCGTTTTTCGTCCTGGGAGCCTTCTTCGCGATAAGGTCTAACTCGCCAGCACCACGACAGGGTTTCGACCTTGAACACCATGCGGCGCGTGCGAATACTCCAACGAAGAGCAGGGCAGAAGGAAAAGGCGATAAGTATTTGATTGGGGTTGGAAAGGCCGATATCACCGGCCCCGTGGTTGAAATCAACTTTGCGGGCTACGCCGACCTCTCCCAGGTTGGCAGCGGTCTTCGACAGCGAATCTACTCGCGAGCGTTTATCGTCGGCGACGTCAACAACCCCAACGACCGGTTTGTATACTTGGTACTTGATACTCAGTCTGGCGACACGGCCGTGAGCTTCGGCATCTTTGATGGTCTTGCTGCGCTAGGAGGCGAATATTCTGTGTACAACCGTGGGAATGTTGCGGTCACTGGGACGCACGCTCACTCTGGACCTGGAGCTTGGTTTAACTACTTGCTCCCGCAAGTCACTAGCCTAGGATTTGACAAGCAGAGCTATCAAGCCATCGTTGATGGTGCTGTTCTGTCGATCAAGAGAGCTCATGAATCTTTGACCGAGGTACGCTAAGAAAGAGCCGTAGACGTGAGTGCCTCTGCTAATTCTTATAATACTAGGGATATCTCGACTTTGGTATAGTGGCAAAAGGACTTACTGTCTAAAGATCTTTCTAATTTGATTAATAGGTGCCGTGAACATTACGGACGGCAACCTCAGTCGAAGTCTATATGCCTACTTAGCGAACCCTGCTGAGGAAAGAGCTCAGTATACGGACTCAACCGATAAAGAAATGACCGTCCTCAAGTTCCAGCGCGCATCTGATGGCAAGAATATTGGTATCCTATCATGGTATCCCGTCCACGGGACCTCCATCTACCAGAATAGCACCCACGTGGCGGGTGACAATAAAGGAGTCGCGGAGATCATGTTCGAACAGGCTATGGAGGGCGAAGACTCTGCTGCTGATGGATTTGTTGCTGGATTTTCTCAGGCAAATGTCGGGGATACAACCCCTAATACACTGGGTGCTTGGTAAGCGCCGAATCCCACCCTTCCCGAGCCGTGTATGCTGATATAACCCTTAGGTGCGACGATGGATCTGGCCAGCAGTGTAGCTTCGAAAACAGCACGTGCGGAGATGGGAAATCGCAGCACTGCCACGGACGAGGACCCGTTTTCACAGCCCTTGACCTCGGAATTGCCAGCTGTTATGAGATCGGAAAGCGTCAGTATGATGGCGCGAGATCAGTCTACGTAAGGAAAATATTCTACTAGCGCGTGATCGCTGCTCACGTCTTATTTTAGGACTCGTTGGATTCATCCGGTACTCCTGTTGTTGGGTCGACAGTAAAGTCCTTCCACTTTTACCACGATATGGCTTTCTGGAAGTTCCGGTTAGAGAACGGGACCCAAGTCCAGACGTGTCCCGCGGCATTAGGGTACTCTTTCGCCGCTGGTACGACAGATGGACCCGGCGCGTTCGACTTCACTCAAGCAGACTCTGGCGAGCCAAGCGCAAGCCCAGTCTGGGAAGTGGTTAAGAGCTTGCTTCGCGCGCCCTCGCCTCAGCAGCAGGCATGTCAGAATCCTAAACCCGTCCTTTTGGACGTGGGAGAGATGTCCGAGCCGTATTCGTGGAGCCCGAACATCATCGATGTGCAGCTTCTCCGAGTCGGCCAATTCGTCATTATCATTAGTCCCAGCGAGGCAACTACCATGTCAGGTCGCAGATGGCGCGCTGCTGTCAAAGCTGCCGCGGCGGATATCACCGATACGGAACCCAAGGTCGTGCTCGGGGGTCCCGCTAATACTTACGCGCACTACGTAGCCACCCCGGAAGAATACGGCATCCAGCGGTACGAGGGCGCGAGCACACTCTTTGGACAATGGGAGCTACCTGCGTATATCAATCTGACTGTTAGCAACATTCAATATCTGGCCCCTGACTCTACTTCCTCCCCTGACCCGGGTCCGAAGCCGCCGGACAACCGCAACAGCAGCCTAAGCTTCATCACAGGCGTGGTACAGGACAATCCACCGCTGGGTAAGGCTTTTGGAGACGTCATCACGCAGCCGTCAGCTAGCTACGCGCGTGGTGCCGTCATCAACGCGACCTTCGTCGGTGCTAACCCGCGCAACAACCTGCGGCTTGAGGGTACGTTCGCGGCGATCGAAAAGCAGGACGGCGACAATTGGACACAGGTTCGGGACGACGCTGACTGGTCTCTGGTATATACTTGGAAGCGCACCGATACGGTGCTAGGATATAGTGAGGTTACGATTAGTTGGGAGACAGAACAGAATGTCGAGCCGGGGACGTATAGGACAAAGTATTATGGTGATAGCAAGGCTTTGATTGGTGGGGCTATCACGGCTTTCGAAGGGACAAGCAATAGCTACACGCTTAGTTGAAGGCAGATAATGAGTAGAGGTAGGTAATGGAAATTGATACGGCAAGGAGAGCTGTATATCTATCCAGCCATAATTAGTGCGATCCGGACATCCCGGACCTATATATAATATCACCTGGCCCTACCGTGCCATTCCTACATACCTACCTAGGTAGATAAGTATACGGTCCACCTCTAGATTATAGATAAAAATGACGATGTCTACCTATGTAGCTTATCCCTCACATATCATCTCGTAATGCGAAATTCGGATAGAGGTAGACACGTCTATTTTACTATATGTTCGATATATCACACATGCATCTACTTCTACTGCTCTGGTTACCTACCTAGGTACCTAGGTATCTACCTAATGTAGGTACCTAGTCAACCACGATAAACGTAGCGTTACCCCTGAGGTCCTCGCTTGAGCTTCCGACGTGAACAGTAAACTCTCCCGGCTCAACAACGTACTTCATACTTATGTCCCACAGTCCCAGGTCAGCGATAGCAACGTCAATATTCACGGTCTCAGTGGCGCCAGCTGGAACAAGGACCTTGGAGAAGCCGCGTAGTTGCTTGTTGGGCACTACGACGCTAGTAACCATGTCTTGAACGTACAACTGAACTACTTCGGCGCCGTCGCGCGTAGAGTCGTTAGTAATATCAACTGATACGGTGATGATGTCAGTCGAAGATACGGCGGATTGCGAGAGCTTCACGTTGGAGTATGTGAAGGTACTGTAGGATTTGCCATAACCGAACTCGTAAAGCGGTAACGGATTTTGGAGTACGTAATTGTGCCCGAATTTCATGGATCCGTTGTCGTAGACTTTACCAGGGTCGGGATACGCCCTTGCCGAGTTCAGGTAGTCGTAGTAGATAGGCGTGGTCCCGATATCATAGGGAAACGAGACGCATAGCTTCCCAGACGGGTTGACGTCACCGAATAATACATCAGCCAGTGCATTACCCCCTTGTTCAGATGGGTAGAACTGCTGTACCAGGGCCGATGCCGCGTCGGAAATCCAGGGCTCGGTGATGGGTTTGCCAGAGCTGAAGACGACAATAGTGGGCTTTCCTGTGTCGATAATAGCTTTAACTAGGTGCGGCATCGCGCCAACAAGATTCAAGCTGCTGATATCGACGTGCTCGCCTGTCGTAGCATTGAGACCTCCCCATAGTTCATCTTGGTCTCTAGTCCATGTGCCTACTATGACGACTGCCACGTCAGCGCCTTTCGCTGCGGCGATAGCTTCATCAAAACCAGACTGGTCGTTAGACCAGCGTTCACAACCCTTCGCATATGTAACTTTCCCAGTGCTAGCCGCTGTAATACCGTCCAGCGGCGTAACCCCTCTGTACTGAGATCTATAGGGGACATAGTCACCGTACTGTGAGGCCTATTAGTTCTCATTATTTTGTGCATTAAAAGATTTGATGTCACTGACATTCATATAACCATGAGCCATCGGTCCGATAACAGCAATATTTGACTCCTTCCTCAGGGGAAGGATACCGTCATGATTCTCGAGCAAAACAATGGACTCTGCGTCTAGCTGCCTTGCGAGTTCGATAACCTCTGGCGTGTTGATATAGTTGGCTTGGTCTCCTTCCGAGACTCCAGTAAAAGGATTTTCGAATAAACCTGCTTCAAATTTCGCGCGCAGCTGTCTAGACACAGCCTGGTTTACTGTATCTATGGGTAGCTTCCCTGAATCGATCATTTCGGGGATCTTCTCAAAGTTGAAAGATCCACCGCCCATTTCGACGTCGTTTCCAGCAAGGAGTGCCTAAGTGGTGTTAAGACCTGGAGTCCGGGCTACCTTGAAACTATCGTAGCGTACTTACGAAATTGACAATGGCCTCGGAGTCAATGGGGTCAGATCTACACATCTTGAAATCTTTACATAGGCGGTCTGTGGCTCCTGCGTCACTCATCACCTAGCCGTGTTAGTACTCTCAAGGTCTTCAAAAGTCGACAGTCTCTCTCACAAAATATTTGTAACCCCACTCCCCTCTCAAAATGTCAGTGAGAGTATGTCTATCAGCAACGGCCGGTACTCCGTCGTAGCTATGGTATGCTGACATGATGGACAATGCCCCGGCGTCGACGATCGCTCGCTTGAAGGGAGGCAGATATGTGGTACGTAACTCTCTTTCTCCCCCGTGGACAGGGGCACAATTTATACCTTGTTCTGGCGATGCGAACGCAGCCTTGATACATCAGTCTCTATTATCCTAAGGATTAATATATAGGCTCTTACGAAATGCTTAACCATGGCTGAGACGTTGCCTGACTGGAGACCCTTGACATATGCATGAGCAAGTTCGCCGGTTCTAGTCTTATCAGTCATGGGACCAATGCTGTGCATAAACGTCTGTCTCACAAATAGCCATCCTCACCGAACGTCTCCTCCACACGGCCGAATCTTAGCTCGCGAGCCAGGTCGGCAAGAGGCCCGAAAATCTGGTTTACGCCTAGAGCCCGAGCTTCCTGGGCGATAGCTTTTGCCATCTTTTCGACCAGAGATGGGTTAAAGGAGCAGGCTTGGGCAATAGGTGAGTTGAAAATGGTGGCGTTCGGTATCAAGAAGCCATGTATTCCTTCAGATTGGACCCAGGCTGGAATGCCGAGCGTTGTATTTTGAACCAAATAATCTTGACCAATCTTGATTCCGTTGCTGAGCATCTTCCAGGGTATGGCAACGCCAACATAGAATGAACCAGCCCGGACTTGCATACTCCATTCAAGCCCGGTTTGATTGAGAGTGCCGTCATCTATGTCGACCCAATTCCTTAGGTCTCCTTGCAGTAGCTGAGCTGCCTTGTCTTCAATGGTCATCCGCGACAACAGATCAGTCACTCGGTCCTCGATTGGAGCTGACGAATCCTTGTAAGGCGGTATGTTATCATTGTTCGATATGGCTAGGGTATAGCTCATTAAGATGGCAAGATAGATGGTGAGGGAAGACCTCATCTTTCTAGCTGGTCGTTCAATGTTTGATGAGATGGACCCTTTTTTGGACAGTTTAAGAGAGCACCACCTCAAGATTATTTATTATGGCATAACGATTTATATCATGAACGCGTACATATCCCTGACGCTATAGTCGCATTGAAGGTCAATTCGCGGACCTAGCTAGCTGGCGGGAGAACAATCTCCGCATTCTTAATGCTCGTAGGTCTCCAGATCCTATGTAGTTAGTAGTAACATGGAGTCTGAACTCCCTAACCCAATCTATTAACAACCTTATATTTGGTCGAGTATACATATGTCCATATTGGTTCTTTCACTTCAACTAGAATACCACTGGACCGCGCTTCCGAAAAGTCCGTGGCTCACATGTAAAACTTGAACTTCACCTGCATTTCAAGATAGAAAATTGGAGACAATTCGGAGAGGTAAGCGGAGAGGTAAGTGGAGAGTTGGGGTTGGTAGCGGGTTGGCTATCGCGACAAGTACTCCCCCTTACGGTGGGCCATTCCACGTAAACCGCCAACTTGCCAAAACCTTAAAAATTAATGATATAATTTATAATATATATATATAATATATATATATATATATTATATATTTAAATAA